>JAJOZX010002013.1:0-105000 GCA_023014485.1 Bathynomus jamesi | reverse complement strand
AGAAATTAATGCTTAAGTTTTTAATAACATAAAATTTTGTAACTAATTTTTTAAATTATTAATATTATTAATATTATTAATATTATTATTATTATTATTATTATTATTATTATTATTATAAAAAATGTAATATCAACTTCACTCTTAATGGAATTTTTTTAACTTTTTCTACATTTTTTTATATGTATTTCTTTCTAATTTTCCTTGTGACGTTGGAAGTAATGAAATTTAATGTTGTCCTTTCGGTTGAGACTAACCATTCGTAGTTTCAAACCTAGCTTTAATTTTAGTTTTGGCACTTTTAATCGTTGGAAAATTTACCTGAAAAATAGTGGGAGTATTTTTATAGTTTCATACTCCATTGGTACTTTGCATCGACGTCTCACTGAAAAAAATATTTTGAGTTTCAAAAATTTCCTCGCGACAAAACTCGTTGCTATTTATCATTAATTAAATGTGGAAGAACAGATCTTTCATATAGATCAATTGATCAGCTTCACAAAAGTTATCAGTTATGTAGCTTTCGTTTTTCGAATAAACAATAATGCAATCCATTACTTTTAAAATTATAAACGGATGCAGTACCTGACATAGGCCTAAGCTTAATTTCTGAAGCTTCTAATTTAAGTATGTTAACGATAATTGACCAAGTTAGCATACAGTTATTATTAAGCTTATATATATATATATATATATATATATATATATATATATATATATATATATATATATATGCTGCAAAACCACAAGGAAAAAAAAAAACGATTCCAAGGTCTTTCGTGTATTCAGAGCTACACCTCGTCAGGGAATAACAAGGTGTAGGGAATGGGAATGACGTTTCCCTGACGAGGTGTAGCTCTGAATATACGAAAGACCTTGGAATCGTTTTTTTCGTTTTTCCTTGTGGGTTTGCAGCATTCATTCATTTCACGTGTTTAATTGTGAAATTTATCCCATATACAGTGGTGGGCACCGTTAACCAAAAGTTAACTTCGATAACGATAATCCGTTAACTCCAATTTTTAACTCCGATAACGATAATCCGATAATTTTATTACAAAGTTAACGGAAGTTAACGATAATCCGTTAACGATAACTATTTCTTTACTAACATTTAAAAAAAATCAAGGAAAAAAGCTTTAAAACCCATAGAAAATGTTTATTTATGGAAAATCCAACAATAAATAGGTATTTAACTGTATTTTTATCAAGTTTTGCAACTTTTTTGCTTAATAACTTTTTTTTATATTTTTAATAAAAAATGTACTGATTACATGTTTTGAAACCCTTGTAACCACTAACCATTAACTAAATTTTAATTTACCAGAGAATTATTATGGCGGGAACTGAAAGGTAAAATTAAATTTTAGGCACATTTATTAAAGACTATGACACAATGTGCTGGTTGCCCTTCAGAAAGACCAACTTCTCAAAGTTAGGCCCAACCGCCAGTCTTGACCTCTTGGGCCTCAGGATGTCTTTGCCGAGAGAGAAGAGCCGTTCCACTGCGGCAGAGGACGGAATTGGCAGACTAAAGTTATGGCGGTTTGAATTCATTCGCGGAGCGGTGATCTTCCGTGAATGACTCCTCGCAGTTAACGTGTTAACGGACTTTAACAGACTAAATATCGAGTTATCGGAAGTTAACTGGTCCGATAACGATAAATGGAAATTAACTTCCGTTAATAGTGCGTTAAAAAAGTTAACTTCGTTAATTAACTGTTATCGGATTAACGCTTTAGTGCCCAACACTGCCCATATATATATATATATATATATATATATATATATATACTGGATATTTGAGTTAGTCATTAAAATTCATCACTTTTCCATTTTTTCACTAGCTTAGCAGCTGTTTAACTCGCTAAGGTGTATGAAAATTTTTGAATGGTTTTAACAGACTAAGTATAGATAGATTTTGCTTTAACTTTCTGTCTATTTAACTGCGAAAACAATTTTGCAGAAATTATAGGCATCATGACAGGATTAAGTTGTAAGACTATCGTGTTTATTAAAATCGTACGGTCACTTTAACAGATCAAATTCTAACCAATAATGAGTTTTAGCTGGGTAAAACCGATCATTTACCACAAGGTAAATATATGATTTCTGGCGGAATCGTAGAAAAGTAGTTAATTTGTCAGGTAGGCAGTAGACACCATGCAAAGGTGGTCACAGTGGCAAGTTCTACTGGACTAATTAGTTCATGCCGGTAAAGTTCTCATAATTACCTGTCCGACTATATATATATATATCCCCCAGCATAAAATCAGCATCCTTGTGACACTCGTAAAAAAGTAAATAATCCTATTATAGTAGATAATATACATTTAATTAATAATAATACAGACAAAATAGTAAAACAGACCATTAATATCGAGTAGCTTTCCTATAACTTCATAAAGGATTTTATTGCTCCAGAGTAATTACGCCATCAATCTTCAGCTGTGTACCAACAAAATGGATGGACGAAATAGCGAAATTATGTGCATTTTTAAAGATTAATATTTGCTTGTTTCTTAATTAAGAAGTGACTTTGGTTTACAAATATGTGTTAGTAAAGGTCTTATCCATGAGCAAATTGAGACCTGAATTGTGGGTGTGGTTTTTGGAGTTTTAAAAATTCTTAATTTTCGCTGTTTTGTGGTTAAAACTACTCATTTCTTATCCTAAGTCCTTGAAAGATTTCTTATTCATTTTTCTGTTGATTGATACACATCACGACTTTCTCCGTGAATTCTATCTAGTTATAGAATTTCTCAAACCTTGGACTATGATAGGTTAGGCCATCTCCAAAGCTAATTTCACACAAAAGTCAGGCTTGGTACTCAAAGTTTTTGGATCACCTGAAGATCAGGGCCCCCCAGCCTTCTTTAGTTAGCCTTATAAGGCTAACTAACGAAAATATCACGACCTAACCTAACCAATTGTTTAGGTCAACTGTACGCCCTTGACGACTGGTTAGGTTTGGTCGTGAGATTTTCGTTAGTTAGCCTTATAAAGCTAACTAAAGAAGGCTGGGGGGGGGCCCTGATCTTCAGGTGATCCATTATTTTTAACTAAAACATTAATTTTTACTTAAAAATAGTGACGGCCATAGAACGGAAAAGATCAATTCTCTCTGGTTCCCTTGACTCCTGACTTTTGCGCCACTTCTATATATATATATATATATATATATATAGCGTATCACTTCTTTATCACTTTATTTTCCTGGAGGAATCCCATAAAACTCATTAAAAGAAACGAAATGGAAAAGTGACCCAATGAAAGGAAATTACGGTTTGGTTTACTGGATTTATTAAGACTGAAAGAATGAGGAGTTGAAGCCGGTATGCAATAAAGGACATTTTTAAAATAAACGTTAACTCCTTGCAATACTCTAAATTCACAGACACAAAGTTGAAGGATTTTCATATAACACTTTGGTGAGACTGAAATATTCATTTAATTCTGAGCGCTTATTATTATTATTATTGCTACCCCTACTTATGAGCGCAGAACAAATGAGCGCCGACAAATGAGCGCCGACAATTGAGCGCCAAGACAAATGAGCGCAAGACAAATGAGCGCAAGACAAATGAGCGCAAGACAATAGAGCGCAAAACAATAACCTAACCTAACCTAACTACATTATTTTTAAAATCCTTAATAAATAGTTTTTTTAACATCCTTAATAAATATTTGTTCAAGCTTATTTTGTTTCTTTTATCCAGTTTTTTATTTGCTTGCGCTCTTTTGTCCTGCGCTCTTTTGTCTTGCGCTCTTTTGTCTTGCGCTTAATTGTCTTGGCGCTCAATTGTCGGGGCTCATTTGTCGGCGCTCATTTGTCGGCGCTCATTTTCCTGCGCCCAATTGTCGTGCCACGATTATTATTACTACTATTATTTATTTATATGACAAATGCATCGTAATTTATATTGGGCTCAATTTTTAGTTTAATTTCGAAGCCGTAAATGACGTCCCGCAGCGCGACTGCATTAAAAAACGACGGGATCACCGGAAGATCAGGGCCCCCACCCTTCTTTAGTTAGCTTTATAAGGCTAACTAACGAGAATATCACAACCTAATCTAACCATTCGTCAAGAGCGTACAGTTGACCTAACGATTGATGAGGTTAAGTCGTGATATTTTCGTTAGTTAGCCTTATAAGGCTAACTAAAGAAGGCCGGGGCCCTTATCTTCAGGTGATCCAAACGACGTATTGAACCTGATTTACTAAAAATTCCTTTGCTTTTCGACTATGACTGATCTGAATGGAAATGTCGAGGAGTTTCGCATATTTACATAGTGTGGCAGGCTAAGTTACGATAGGTTACCTTATATACACGTCACGTTAAGTTAAGAGAGCCGTTAAAAGAAAGTGTTCTCCGATGTTATGGGGTTAAATCCATTTTATAAACATTAGAAAGAACTGCTCTCTGTCTGTCTGTCTGTTTTTCTGTCTGTTTTTTCTGTCTGTCTCTGTCTGTTTTTTCTGTCTGTCTCTGTCTGTTTTTTCTGTCTATCTCTCAGCATGATTTTTCTGTCTGTCTGTCTCTGTCTGTTTTCTGTCTCCCTGTCTGTTTTTCTGTCTGTCTTTCTGTCTGTCTGTTTCTCTTGCAAATGGATTGTGAAATGAAAAACGAAACTCAATTTTGTAGGAACATTATGTACATAATCAATAATTTCGACTGAAAGATTTGCTTCTACGGAATCGCCTTTGAACAAGAAATAGGAGTTCGAAGACTTCGTATGTATTGTAATGTTATTTACAGACGTTTCGATAAACCACTTTTCCATCATCGGTACATGAAATCAATAATACGAAAAAGCATAAAACTTATTAAATAATACAGTCATTGCGATGGAGAACATAATTAAAATAAAATAATATTCTCTAGGACCTAATATCAATTACTGTAATAATACTTATACCTATAAAGTACTGTACAGTACTCTTTAATAAGCTTTATGCATTCTCATATACTGTGCTCTCTACTATAGTGACTTTAGGAACGATGAAAGAAGGAGTCTTCCGAAACGTTTGCGCATACTCTAAAATTACAAAAAGTACGAAACCTTAACGTTCCTATTGCTCGTTAATTAATTTACAAGGTGATTCTAAAAAGTGTTCCCAAAACTATTTATGTAAAAAGTTATTTATGGGAACACCTTTTGGGATCACCTTGATTATAATTTTTAAGTTCCAAACCAAAAACTTTAACGTGAAATGGATAAAATATTAGTATATTAATGAGTCTACGTGTAAAAAAAAGGGAGACATATGACTATGATAGTAGCGAGGGGCAAGGGGGGGCCAGGGGGCAGATGGGTTTCTGGATCCGCCCTTGACACATATACGTGTGTGTGTGGGTGTGTTTGTACGTGTAGATCAGTGCCGTTGGTAACGATCGCTGGTTTGGACCCCTCCCACTCTTTATAAAATCCTGGCTGCGCCCCTGACTGTGTTACTAAATACGAAATAAAGAGGGGAATAATGTTATTCTATTAATAATGAACAACTAAATATTTCCAAATTATTATACTCCATTTATTTAATGAACGTAACACACACACACCACACACACACACACACACACACACACACACACATTGAAAAGAATATTTTGCGGCAAAAAGACCCCCTTAAATTTTCAATCAAGTAAGACAAAACTTTTCTATCAAGTTTTTTTTTAAAAGGAAAAAGAGGAAGAACTTCAGCGTAAGTAAGACATATTTGGTTCATAAAATTTAATTTTGTATTAGACTCGTATATAAATGGTTTCGTGTCAAAGTTCATTCCAAAATGAAAATAAATTCTGGGGTGAATATTACCATATATTTTTCAAGACTGTAATCATATTACAAACTTTGTTGTTGTTGTTTTTTTCTTATATTACCATTTTGTTTTACTTTTTATGAGAGAGAAAAGTAAGGTTTCTGTTAATAATGCAACGTGAAATTTTTTGGCCAAGTTAAATCTGTCTTTTTCACATTCAATATTATTCCCAATTCAGTTTTCTCCCGAAAGCGGGGAATCCGTGAGTGAGAACATCAAAGGAGGAAAATTCTCAAATAGATCTATTCTTGTCCCCATTGAACGATTTTCCACTTTAAGTTAGATTTTTCATAGAAAATACCCTTTGGATCCTCAATTAAGTTACAGCCGTCTTTTTTGTCCTTTCTCAAATCAGGAGACTCCTTTCCCAAGTCTGGAATTTCCACTTTTGGATTAAGAGTGAAAATGGAAATGATGCTAAAGAGAAAGTAATGGAAAGTAATCACTTAAAACAGCAATGGTTGAATATATATAACAATGCGAAGTTTGGCTGGGCATAATTATATTAAAAAAAATAATACCCGATTACTTCATGTTATTAACTGAATATTTTGTTAATTATCCACTTCATTCTATAGAATATTAAACAGCTTTAGGACTAATCTCGTTAAGTTGTTCGTTTTCTTTAGCTAGAAGCCTTATCGTGCTACCTTATATTACAAAAAGTAATTAAGTTTTTAACGTTATTAACCGTAACACAACTCTATGTTGTGAGTACAACATAAAATAAAAACTTAATATAATTGGTTTAGGTATGGTTATGTTGAATGAAGTCATGCAAAGTTGAATTATGTTAAATGTATTGGACTACATCATAGTACCCAGTTAGATTGAAATCGGTGGGGTGAGGCTGGAAGTTGAATTTCGTTAGGGTATCCTCGTTTTTTTGCTTTCGCTCGATTTGTTTATTCTGACGAAGGTCATGCTTGTCACTCCACCTTAGACCTACAGTTTAACGTGGAATCCGAACCACGCCCCACCACCAGCCTAGCGTCTTAACCACAAGGCTACATTTCTCTACCAACCAATTTTTTTATGTGAAAGGATGAACAGCTGGGTTTTGCTACGCGCCGCCTGCCGCAACCGAGTCTCGATCCCGCGGCCGATGGATTTGTAGTCAGCGACGCTAACCACTACACCACCGAGGCTGTTTAAATTATAATTTTGCTTCCAATTAAATTAATTCAAAGTGTTTGTGTAAAAAACTCATACTAGTTATCCGTAACTATATTTTAATACGACAGAAAAGGAAAGACATGGATAAAAGGAAGGTTCGTAGCCGCAAATTCTGAGTTCTTGGTTCAGTTTGTGTAGAACAAGCCTGAGGTGATATAAATGTACTTGTCATTAAAACGGGTGTGTTGCCTAAAGAAAGAAAACCACACCCGCGAGACATACTCCAAGTTTGTTTTTCTTCCTTAAGGCAACAGAAATACACCCGTTCTCATCACGAGTACACTCATATCACCTGAGACAGGTATATCGGGTGATTTTTTAAACATCTTACAGTTTAAAAGGTCTGTATTTTTGTATTATTTTTTTAAAGCAGGAAGGAGGGGCCAAGGGCGACTGCCCGTAAAAATGCCTTCCCCCCCCCTCCCTCAACTTATATAAAAAGAAGAGGGCTAAAATCAAGGTCTTCGAGGCAGACGATACCTTTCTTTTTAATTTTTCGAAAGATTGCGTCGTGTGTAAAATGTATGTATATGTTGTGAGGAATAGAGGGAGAAATGAGTGTTTGAGAACATCGTGGACTACTCACAGGGTAGATGAGACGCAGATAAAGGTCAGCTAAAGAGGAGAGTGACGGGAGAAACGGGAGTTCCAGCACTCCCTGTCTACTGCCTAACTTTCCCTCCGGAGTACTTCCTTGGTCGATTGGTGTCTACAGTGCCCTCCTCCAGCACAAGCACAAAGTATTTTCATAAGTAGTTCCCGATAACAAACATTAAAAACTCGGTGATCTTTCTACCAAATTAAGGTGAAACTTAAACCGTGAGAAATTCAGATATATATATATATATATATATATATGGGAGTGGACTCAGAATAGTCCCCTGAGTTTTTTATGATACACACAGACAGTGCATGGAACAAGGAACTCTTCTGAGATAATTAAATTCACTATAGTCCGAATAAGTAATGGTAAATGACAAATACCATAGTTTTTCTTTTTCATGATGCTAGCCCGACGTGGGCAACGGGTCACTCGCAAAGCTATATTTATGGGACCTCTTTGCGAGTGACCCGTTGCCCACGTCGGGCTAGCATCATGAAAAAGAAAAACTATGGTATTTGTCATTTACCATTACTTATTCGGACTATAGTGGATTTAATTATCCCAGAAGAGTTCCTTGTTCCATGCACTGTCTGTGTGTATCATATATATATGAGTTCATTCCCTATATATATATATATATATATACACACACACACACACACACACCGTATTTTACGCCTCATAAGACGCTACTTTTTTCCTGTAAAACGTCTCCAAAAATCCCTTGAGGGCTCATATGTTATTGTTTTGTTTGATATTCTTTTTTTTGTCAGGCTATTTTTTTTGTCAGGCTGATAAATCTTCGAAATATTTTTTTCCTAAATATTTTTTGCTAAATATAGGGTGCGTCTTACCACTTGTAGCGTCTTATGAGGCGTAAAATACGGTAGTGTGTGTGTGTGTGTGTGTGTGTGTGTGTGTGTGTGTGTGCACTTGCTTGCTCGCGTGAATGTGCCTGTGTACTTATTTGTTCACTAGTTCACTGATTGATCTTAACCTTTAAGAAATGAAAAATATATAGCGAAACCATGAAATAATTAACAATGTCATAATTAATTAAAATGTAACCTAGGTAAATGTTACCTAGGTTATCGTGCAAAGTTATAAGTTTAGAGCAGGGTTTCCCAATCTTTGCGCTTCACGGACCCCTTTCTAACCCTGGTAACTTCCGCGAGCACCAAATTTTGGCCAAGCTTATCTGCCTTAAATTAAACTTAACCCAATGGGTCTTTATTTTCAGGAAAAAATCCCAACTTTATTCAGAAAAGAACACAAATAAGAAAGTTTCACCAATTTTTAGATATTTGATATGACATTAATATATTCACAGTATTCTCATCTGAATATGCCGTTGGAAACATGGCGACATTTTCGTCAAAATTAGTGGCATCTATGAGGGGCGGTACGAAAGTAATGCCTCTTATTTTATTTCTCACTAAATATAATTGCAATTACAATGAAAATTATAGGGAATATACATACAGACATACATGGTAATGAATATATATATATATATATATATATATATATATATATATATATATATATATACACACACAAACACTGTATATATAAAACAAAAATAAAAACAAAACAAAACAGGAAAACTAAAACGCGCGCTACTATCGGGCCCTTAAGGAAAGGGAACAATGAACTAACAGACGATCTAAAAGAAATATCTGAAACATTGAGAACCCAGTATGAATCGGTCTTCAGTACCCCAAAAAGTGACAAAGCGATACCTGACATAGATGCATTCTTCGAAGAGAAATTGTAAGGAGAATGTATAAAGACTTTGATTTTACCCCAGAAGATGTAGCGAGAGCTATAGGACAAATGAAATCACATTCAGCTGCAGGTCCGGACAAATGGAACGCACTATTAATTAAAAACTGTAAAAATGAAATAGCCACACCCTTATACTGGATATGGAGAAGATCCCTAGACACTAGGGAAATACCGAGCATCTTGAAAAGAGCAAACATTGTCTCAATATATAAAGGCGGAGATAGATCTCAAGCAAAGAACTACCCTGACGTCCCACCTCACCAAAATATTTGAAAGAATAGTCAGAGAGAAAATCTATGACTTCTTGGAGACACTGGAAAGATTCAACGAAAATCAGCACGGATTCCGATCGGGAAGATCATGCTTATCACAACTTATAGAACATTATAACAACATCCTAGATGCACTTGAAGGCAATGATAACTATAATGTCATATACACAGATTTTGCTAAAGCTTTCGACAAGTGCGATCATGGTATAATAGCACATAAAATGAAACATATGGGAATAACAGGCAAAGTGGGAAAATGGATCTATAACTTCCTCAGAGAACGACTACCGGTCGTCAAAATTCAAGGTGTATCATCATCAGAATCAGAAGTACGCAGCTCAGTGCCACAAAGTACAGTGCTGGCCCCACACCTGTTCATTATCATGCTAACAGACATAGACAGTGGAGTTAACAGCAACAGTATAGTAACATCATTTGCGGACGATACAAAGATCAGCAGAAAAATCAGTGAGGCAAATGAAGTAGAGGCCTTGCAGAGGGACACAAACAAAATATACAAATGGTCAGACGACAACAATATGACATTTAACACCGAGAAATTTCAGCTATTGACATATGGTAGAAATGAGGAACTTAAACAGACTGCATATTATGCTCCAGATAGACAAGAAATTCAGAGAAGCACGAAAGCGGTCGACTTGGGGGTAATAATGACTGATGATGCCAAATTCGAGACAAAATCATATAGCAATAAACAAAGCAAAAAGAGTCGCGGGACAGGTACTAAGAACGTTCAAAAGGAGGGACAAGACAGTAATAATTCCCCTGCTGAGAACACTGATCATACCAAAATACTTGACAAAATTACACGAATTATTATTTTTGTTAGTGTAATAATACAGTATTTGGAATTCTGTTTGAAGATACCACCGCGGACCACAGTTTGGGAAACTTTCGTTGAAGAACAATTGACTTTTGGGAAGCTGGCAAAGGAATAGAGGAAATTACAGATTATCTCGATATACATCGTAACATTCTTCGTAACTGGATAAGAAAATGGGAAGATGAAAAAAATCTCAAGGACCAACATCGATATTGTGCCCCACGGAAAATAACCAACGAACAAGACGAACAAATTGTTGCGGCTGTTACAGGAACTCCATTTACCAATACTTCGGCTATTAATCGAGAACAACAACTTCAAATAGCAGACCAAACGGTGAGGGATCGACTACACGAATTTGGAATCCATCACAAAGTTCCAATGTAAAAGAAATTCGCGGAGAGACACTGTGAGATTAGATTAACCTTTGCAAGCGAATGTGTCGACCGCAACATGGACTTTTGGAAATGTGTCATTTTCACAGGTAAGAAGACGTTTTCTTCGACCAGCCATGGAAGATTTCATCGCTAGCAAAGGAACGACACAATATCATGAGAGAACATCTTCAAAGAGGCTCAAAGTGGCCACGTGACGTGTAATGTTTGAGGTTGGATTAATCTTCACACACTCGGTGAAATCACTTCCACCTTCGTCCGCTTTAATTCGGAGCAGTCCATTGAAATTCTTGAGGAAGTCTTTTTGCCTTCGGTAAGAGCATGTGAGGCGTCGCGCGGCACAATGACGAATCAACCAACGGGTGAAAATTCCGTTTTCGATGCCATAGTAAACGTCAACCTTTCCTTTATCATGTACCAAGTCGTCTTTTGGCGTATTTGTCAGTGTATCACTGCAAAAATGCAACAGAAACAATAAAAATTCGCCATTCTTTATAAAGTTATTGCTATAGTCTTCCGATCTTTACACCTTTATCGCTATTTTACCTCATAAAAACTTTAAACGCTTCTGTTTTATTATTTAATAATTCACTCATTCAATGTTCATAAAATTACTTACAAAATTAAAAAAAAAAATTCGAATTACGTCTATTTTAATAAAATTATGAGTATTTAAATTTTCACAAACTTTAAAGCCGTTTTCCTCAAAACTTTGTTTTGGCATATTCGTCATTGTGCCGCGCGACGCCTCATATGCATTTCCATACCTAGAAAGGATAACATTTATGCACGACAGCAGTCCCATACTACGTCAATAACGATGCAACGATGGTTTGAGGAGCAAAGAGACATCGAATTGCTAAACTGACCAAACAAAAACTGTGATATGAACCCGATAGAAAATGTATGGGCCAATATCGTAAACTGCTTGGACCCACAAGAAGAATGGACACAAGAGGTATTACTTCAGCAAACCTTCAGAGCACGAAAACCTCTTTGAAGATGCATCGAGGCAATGCTTCAAAGTCTTCAATTATTTATAGAGAAGAACTGTGGATGCACTAAGTATTGAATATTTACGTAGGTGTGAACACGATCATCTGTGTATATATATACACACACGCACACACACACACATATATATATATATGAAAAAATCGTAAACACGCCGGCAAGATTTTTTTTGCATAAAAATAAGTTTTTCTAATGTATTTTGTGGTACTCTGAATGAAATGCTGGTTATTACCGCGACTGCAGAGGGGAATGTTAACCCGTAAAATGCTTCTAGACGCGAAAGCGTTATGCGTTTTCTCAATTGGTTAAATATATGACAAGTTGCGTTAACGTTTATCCCGTTGTAGTGTGTGGCTAGCGCCTTCACCTACTCAAGAGGTGATTGGTTCAACCCCTGGTGGCGGCGAATTTTTCACCATGAAAAATTGTGCGTATTCATGCATGATATTCCAGTGGTTAGGTCAACTGTACGCCCTTGACGATTGGTTAGGTTAGGTCGTGATATTTTCGTTAGTTAGCCTTATAAAGCAAACTAAAGAATGCTGGGGTGACGGATCTTCAGGTGATCCGAAAATTCATTTATATTCGTATGAATATTTTTTACATTAAATTATTTTGTAATACATGAATCTTTTGTTAATATTTCCAGTTTCATTTATGCTTTTGTTATCTGTCAGATGCACTACTAATTAAAAAAAATTAAGTTCTCAACGTTTTATTCTCTCTCTCTCTCTCTCTCTCTCTCTCTCTCTCTCTCTCTCTCTCTCTCTCTATCTATATATATATATATATATATATATATAAAAATCCTATAAAAGCTTTTTAATCAAGTATCGGTGTCATAATAATTTTACTGTATTTTTATCAGATCATAAAATATGAAGGAGGAAAATCAAATATAACCTCGAGGTTATGCCTCCTTGAAGCTGTCAATGATAAGAAAACTATCTATAAAACTTTCCTTTCGTCATAAATAAGTATATCTTTAAGTTTTCGTAAACGCTTCAGTGATCAATCATTTTTGTCTTTCAAGGATTTAGTTTGACATTTCATCCTGACATTACCGAGCAGCGAAATAACGGAAGGAGGATGTGTGGTTGTTCACTTTTCTGCTCAGCCGAAGAGGTAGTTAAGAAGAAGGGTGATAGATAATGATTATAAGATACGAAAGAATAATTATCAAAAGAAAGTTGAGTAAAAACAAAAGGGGATCCCTTCAGAATTCATCTAAAGAGCATGAAAGCCTGAAGTTTCTGGGTCATATTAAGTAAAATATGGTAAATTGTCCAAACAATAATTTGTATTATCGTTGTCTTACTGTTGTATTATTGTAACATATCAGAGACTGTAATATTGTAATATTTAATTTATAAATTATTATTCTTAGTAATTTATAGTTACAAAAATTGGGGGTGGCCATAAAAAAAATCACTTACATTGCATAAACATTAAAGTTCTGTATGACATTGTAAAGCTTGGTTCCGTATTACATGTCAAAGTAAGTTAAGGAAAGCTTCCTCTCAAAATTAGGTTCCAAATTGGGGACCGCATAGACACTAACCAGAAACTTAGTGGCTCTCTTTTTATCCCTATACATAAAAACTATACAGAAAAGGAACTCATACGGTTAATGTTAATAACGTTAAAATTAAAAAAAAATTTGGACTTGAATTTGGACTTGAATTTGGACTTGAATTTGGACTTGAATTTGGACTTGAATATTTTATGAAAACGTTCCTATTTAAAGTATACAAAAAGTACGATATTATAGAATGAAGATGGTTCAAAGAACTTCCCTGCATATTATTCTCTATCCAGTGAAGCGCACGATATCAATGATAGACAGATGAATATATGATAGAAATCGATAGAAATAAGATAGCGATAAAGAAGCCAAAAAAATATATATATATTACGAGACAGATATTGAGAACTTTTCTAAGAAGGGACAAGAAAAAAATTACTCAGGTACAGAAGAAATTCAAAGAATTTCACAACCATATGATCAATGGATGCAAAGAACTAAATTACTGGGAAAGACTGTGTACATTAATTCTATATTTCCTGTAAAGAAGAGAAAGGTACACCGTAATATAGGGTGCCCGGACAGTTCGCTACTGGACATTTCGCTACCGGACATTTCGCTACCGGACATTTCGCTACTGGACGTTTCGCTACTAGGACATTTCGCTACCGGACATTTCGCTACTATATATAAATTTACCAGTAAGTAAAATTAAAAAGGTAATAAAATTTATTAAAAAATTACGAGAATTATTAAATGAATACAAGGATTATTAAATGATTACATGAATTACATAAATTATTACGCATGATTACATGAATTATTAAAAGAATTTTATGTTTTAAAAAGAATGAAAGAATGCATAAAACATTTGATACAATAAAATATCTAAAAATATTTAAGATTATGCGCAATAGCGCGAAGGAATTCCAGTTTATTTCCAGAATCGTATCTTCTCAGTAAATTATGGATCCTCTGCTCACAGTCCGTATACTTTTTCTTCTTCTGAGTTGCGTTTAGGTTAGGTTAGGTTAGGTTAGGTTAGGTTAGGTTAGTAACCAAAAGGGGAGAGGCAGAGGGATCAATGTTAAATGTCGGTTTTTATAAAAAGAGATTCTAAAATTCTAAAAATTTTAAGAGAAGTGTCATCAGATGATGAGGCTAAAATTTTAAAATGTTTATCCAAAAGGGCAAGATTGCAGGACTGGGCATGTTCTCTTATAGGAGAAAATTCTTTAACGACAGCGAAGTTAGATGCCGGTAGCGAAATGTCCGGTAGCGAAATGTCCTAGTAGCGAAACGTCCGGTAGCGAAATGTCCGGTAGCGAAATGTCCTAGTAGCGAAACGTCCGGTAGCGAAATGTCCGGTAGCGAAATGTCCGGTAGCGAAATGTCCGGTAGCGAATTGTCCAGTAGCGAACGGTCCTAGCCCGTAATATAGGCATGGAAAATAATAGAGAAATTATTACCAAACCTCAAACTGAACACGATAACTATTTAAACAGCATTGGGAAAATAGGAAGGATAGATTGCGTCATGTTCCCAAACTAAAGGCTGGACAGTGGACAGTGAACATCCTCAACTTTGTAGGAAAATAGCTTTGTTGTCGGAGGGTTAAAATTATTTAACCATTACTAAAAGAAATAAGAAATACAACTGGTTTTCATGTGAACGTCTTCAAAAGAACACTAGACACCTGGCTCAATACAGTCTCTGATGAGCTGGGTGTACCTGACTATGCAAAATGGAGAGGCCAGGAAAGTAATTCTCTCAAACTTCAAGCCAGACCTAGAAATGAGGTCATCAGCCTAACCTTCGTACAAAGAAAAACTGACGCGCAGAATCTTCGACAGGTTGACAGGTAGTAAAACAGGTAGATAAGAATTTTTGGATAATATTCGATTTATACGTGATTTCATCTTTGTTTCTTCAATTACTCCATTTAGTTATTCATAAGTCCTAATGTAAAGTAAACCTATTTTGTGTTAGTTAATGCAATCGCGCTTGGAATGGTACCTAATTACCTATACCGTATTCCTCCTTTGTTCCTCATAAATTAGGTGTGAATTTGCAAACGTTAACGGAGTTGAATTAAAGGATTACTTAATTATTGCAAACGTCAAGCGTGGACCTCGAAGGGCGCTTCTATTAGTAACCTTACTAAAGATTCTCCGAGAGAAGATGCAAAGTGAGAACAAATAATGTATGATATAAAAATTAAGATAACTGCCCGTTTCTGGACTTCTCAACACACACGACATAAACATAAAACCTTTTTGAACGTTCATTCAGCTTTTTATTATTATTATTATTATTATTATTATTATTATATAGAAAATAATAAAATAATTAAAATCCCGAAAAGTTAAAAGAATAAAACACTAAAATTCACCAAGCTTTTCAAGGGAATTTTTCCTCATCATTAACTTTTGGGGATATTAAATGTTTTATTTGATAATTTACAAGGGTATTGTATTTTTAATATATATACACACACACACACACACACACACACACACACACACTTGGTAGTTGTGAATCCAGGATTAAATAAAATATGATGTTGGATTTCTGTATATTTCAGCTTCATTAAACTGTAGTAAGATTAACGTCTCGTTGGTTCGTTTTTGTCTTTCTGCGTTTTCAGAAATTTTAATATTGATGATCAGATAGTGAAGGTCAAGGATAGGGTGAGAGGAGCCTCTCAGTAAGATTTTCATCATAAGTTAACTTCGTGTTGAATAATCAGTTATTTTGGGTATGACCTTTTTCTACGTTTCTTGAATAGAAGTTAACGGTTAGCGTTTAACGTTTAAGCAGTTAACGGTTATTTAGAATAACTCGTGTTTATTTTTACGTAATTAGGAGCGTAGTAATATTATTATATTTAAATAATATAATTATATTCAAATTATATTATTATATATATATATATATATATATATATATATCCCCCATCGAAATTGGTATTCGTAAACAACGCTGCATTCTAATCCTTTAATCCTCTTAACGTCGTTCTAAACTGAACTCAGATCATCGTGTGATAGTTATGGAACATTGTCGTATTTACTTTCCTTTAAAAACCTTTTAAATATTCCTTTAGTTTCACTCCCAGAATAAATTAATTAATATGTCTCCGAACGTCCAAAAATTTGATTGTTCGGTGTCTGTGACTCTAGCTACAATCGCGACTTTTTTTGGATATTGATGGCGTCGTACCAGTCAATACCAGCTCGCAAATTTTGTCAAATGAAAGATTATTTTGATCAGAAGCGAATTAAAATTGAAAATTCTTGATCGTATTAGCATAAATTCAGAAGTTAAACGCGACAATCATCGAAAAAGGTATTAAGAAATAAGACGATAGTTATCAAGATTAAAGGATTAAAGAACGGATTAAAAAGCTTGAAGACAAAGTAAACCCAATTGGAAATTGATATATGAATGCGCCAAATAACGTTGGGAATATGGCGGGGAACAATGAAACTTGTGATGGGTTTGTCGAAGTCCGCAACGGTGCGAAACCGGAACGGAAAGCGGAATTCAGTTTAACAGACTAAATCCTTTTAGTGCGTTGAAAACAATAAAATAGGAAAATGGCACCATTCTTATAAGGGATTCATTAGTGAAGCACATGGAGGAGGAATTCGAAAAGCACAACCCATCCAAAAGAAAACGTCTCTGTTTACCCGAAGGAAAGATTAATTAAGGACATTTGAGACGGAGTTGTTAAATTAAATGTAGCCGCCGCAAATAGCGCCCTTGTTTTGTTTGTTGGATCAAACGATGTTTATACAGAGGGAAGCAGGTCCAAAGAATTACTCGAAAAATAACGTTCTCTGCTTAAGTCCACGAATGATAACTCAAATAACATTACTGTCATTGGCGTTCTGCCGCGAATGTTTGCCAGAACGCGTTTGTTATCGAGAGCTATTTATGCAAGTGAAAAATTAAAGGAAATGTAATGTAAGGATATATTTCGCTAACTTATTTGGACGCACTTTGTTAATGAAGACTTCTTTATTAAATATGGTATACACTTAAAAGGAATGGGATATGCCCGGTTAGGTAGACTAATGATGCTGAAGTGAAAGTGATGTATGAAAAGATTGTGCTTACTTCTAATGTGTTGTCAGGAAACGAACCATGAGGAAGACAATTAACTTTAACGTGAATGATAATATAAAAATAGTTTATTTAAAGAAGAGCGCAAGAAACCAACTCTATTTCACCAGGCCAACTCGAAAGAAGGGGCGACAAGCTTGACCTTCGTGAAATGAGGAATCATCGCGTGGAACATTTGAAAGGTTGAAAGGTAGTATTCGAAACAAAATTAGTGAACTCAAGGCGCTGGTATATGTTAAACATTTTGATATCATTGGTATTACGGAATCGTGGATAAATTGTAATGGATAGAGACTTTAGTGGAGAATATGAAATTACAGGTTAAAAATTATTTCGTAAAGAAAGACGAACTCGAAACGGAAGGGGAGTACTTCTATATGTACGTGAAATCTTGAAACCTAATAATGTAATGCTGAAGCTTAACAGTGATATAGACACAATTGCAGTTCAAATTTCCGTACGTCTTTTAAAAATTAACGTCGCTATAATATATAAACCACCATTGCATAATTTAGCGTACGACCTGGAATTTATAGGGTGGCCAGACGTCCGGCTTTAGGCGGACAGTCCGCCTTTTAAGTACTCTGTCCTTAGGGTGGCCATTTCCAAATTTCCAAAAGGAGGACACTGCGTATGTGGCCGTACATTAACATATATATATAATATATATGTTAATGTACGGCCACATACGCAGTGTCCTTCTTTTTAATTGGCCACCCTACCTGGAAATGTTTGATAGGTTAAGTGATCTTATGAGGCAAAAGGAAGTGGTCTTAATGGGCGATTTTAATTATCTCATCATTAGTTTTGAAACTGGACGTGGTGATGCGGAAGGGACACAATTAGTAACTTTTATACAAGACACCTTTCTTTTTCCAATACGTAAAAGAGCCAACACGCAAAAACAGTATACTACAAATTAGAATTTTAGTCGAGATGTTGAATATGGAAAGGAACCAAGTACACTCGAACCCCGTTAATTCGCACTCCGTCATTTCGTACTTCGAGTTAATTCGTACATTTCCTCGACCCTTCGAAATATCCGAAGAATTTCGAACTTTTTGGTACCAATGTACGAATAATTTGATAATTGTACGAACATAAAAAAAATACATGCGATGTTTAGTGTTGGTGCCTGGGGCCACCTGAAGATCAGGGCCCCCATGTATTCTTGTTTTTTGCTTTACAGTACCAAATATAATAATAAATTAAATTGAATGCCCAGTTAGGTCAACTGTACGCCCTTGACGATTAGTTAGGTTAAGTCGTGATATTTTCGTTAGTTTTAACGAAGATATCATTTCGTAATTGAGGCTGGGGGCCCTGATCTTCAGGTGATCCGGTGCCTGGAATCTGAAATTAATTTGTGGCTATTCGGAATAAGATAGGGTACTTTTGCATTATCCTCCCAACACTAATTTTTTTTTATAATGGCGGCGGGCTGTTTTTACCGTAACCTAACCTAACCTAACCTAATACCAACACTAATTTTTTTTATAATGGAAGGAAAATAAAGGGTGGTACTGTAGTATGCGGTCTACCTACGATTGGTTAGGTTTAATCATGATTTTTCGTTAAAACTAACGAAAATATCATGACTAAACCTAACCAATCGTCAAGGGCGATTGACAATGGGATGTAAACAAACAATTAGTAAACAAGATAAGAAGCTATAATTAAAAGGTAGACTGCCGAATCGTAGGTAGACCGCATACTACAGTAGCACCAAATAAAGTACCATAACAAAAACCAAACCAACATTATATAAAAAATTAGTGTTGGGAGGATAATGCAAAAGAACCTAAGATAGTTACTACCACTAAATCGTGAGACCAATAACTAAAACTAATATTAATAATGTACATACTGTACATACTGTACAATATTACTATTAATATATGAAGAAATAGTTTAAAAACTTTGCAATTATTTATTCAGTACAGTTTAGTTACTGGACAGTAATTTAAGGGATCACCTGAAGATCCGGGCCCCAGCCTTCGTTAGTTAGCCTTATAAGGCTAACTAAAGAAGGCTCGGGGCCCTTGATCTTCAGGTGATCCGAATTTTTATGTAAATTTTGTAATGTTCAGAGGTACCAAAAGTGTGACCTCACAGAAAATTACCCCACTACAACTGTAAATTATTACACACTCGACCTCACTTATGCCCCACTTAATTACACACACCACACACGCACACACACACACACCAATATATATATATAGTGAGAAATAAGAGCACGAGGAGTGGTATATGTCTAATAACAGACGTTTCGGGAAAGTTCAATTATCTACAATGAGTCTAAATCTTAAATGTATGTTAAGATCCAAACTAGAGTGTATGTATTTCGCAGAAACATTTGTCCGCTGAGTTTTTGTCCTGGATTCAAATATCACGACTGAACCTAACCAATCATTAGGTCAACTGTACGCCCTTGATGATTGGTTAGGTTAAGTCGTGATATTTTCGTTAGTTAGTCTTATAAGGCTAGCTAACGAAGAAGGCTGGGGGCCCTGACCTTCAGGTGATCCGATTTAAGAAATACACCACACATTCGTGTAAAATGTTAAAATACCCAACAAATTTTGCATACAAATACTTCGATACTTCGTACAAAGTTCGAAATGTCCAACTAATTTCGTACTGTCCAGTTAATTCGTACCTTCGGATTATTCGACAAGAGTAGAGCCCCGAAAGTGTCGAATTAACGGGGCTTGAGTGTACTTCTGATCATAAATTCATACTATTTAGAATAAATGTTAAGGTTAATGCGTAAAATAATTGCTTAAAAGTTCTTGATTTTAGACACCCCTATTGATTGTTTATCAAAGCCAACTTCATTAAATAAACTGGAATGCAATTTTAGACAAGGGTAACAATAATTAATATGGGAGCTATTGAAGAATAGGGACCCCAGCCTTCTTTAGTTAGCTTTATAAGGCTAACTAACGAAAATATCATGACCTAACCTAACCAATCGTCAAGGCGTACAGTTAACCTAACGATTGGTTAGGTTAGGTCGTGATATTTTCGTTAGTTAGCCTTATAAGCCTAATTAAAGAAGGCTGGGGTCCCTATTCTTCAATAGCTCCTTAATATGTACCAAAGAAGTTTTAAAATTGTAATTCAAACTGTCGCTGCTAAAATGCTTGCGAAAAAAGGATTAAGAAAGTGTACGTTAATAATAAAACCCGTGGTTAAGTTAGGAAATAACATGACTTATTGCAGATCAGATCGGAATAACGCCTATAAAAGGTACACGCGCGAAAACTCTCAGCCAAATTTCAATTAGTCTGTTCAAAGAAGTGTTAAAGCGAAGTTTAAAAAAAGGCAAACCGTCAATACTCGTATGAGTTAGTTCTCGCAAAATCATGCAAACAAGAAATTAAGTTTTGCGCAAATGTCAATAACAATCTAATTAGAAAGACCACTGGGACAATATTAGATGCCAATGGAAAGTTAATAAGCGATCAGAAACAACTACCGATGGTATTAAATGACTACTTTGTTCAAGTGTTTACAATAGAAGACGTACTGAACATACCAGAAGCACGACCTATGTTTAACCTTAATGATGAATTCATGATAGGGTGGCCAGACGTCCGGCTTTAGGCGGACAGTCCGCCTTTTGAGCACTCTGTTCTTAGGGTGGCCATTTCCAAATTTCCAAAAAGGAGGACACTGCGTATGTGGCCGTACGTTAACATATATAATATAATTATGTTAACGTACGGCCACATACGCAGTGTCCTCCTTTTTAAATGGCCACCCTAATTCATGATAACTGATAGAACTGTGTAAGAAGATGGGATCACCTGAAAATCAGGGTCCCCAGCCTTCTTTAGTTAGTTTTATAAGGCTAACTAACGAAAATATCACGACCTAACCTAACCAATCGTCAAGGGCGTACAGTTGACCTAACGACTGGTTAGGTTAGGTCGTGATATTTTCGTTAGGTTAGTTAGCCTTATAAGGCTAAGTAGAGAAGGCTGGGGGCCCTGATCTTCGGGTTTGGTATGACTGGTCCAATGACGATTGGTCCAATGACGATTAGTCTAAGGCCGATTCGTCCAAATGATAATTGGTCCAATGGTCGATTCGTCCAATGGATGATTGGTCCAAATGCATATTTTTATTAAATATTAATAAGTATATAATAAGCAACTTTGTTATGAAATATATTAAAATATGAGTATATTAATAAATCTATAACACATACAAGTTAATGCGAATGTATACACGCTGCACAACACGCACACGTATATATATATATATATACAGGGCGTCCAAAAAAATGTATACACACTTTAACAGCTGATAGCTCAATTGATGTTTCTTTCTTTCCAAGTTAAACCTATTAGAATTAATAATGGCAGTCAGACTAAGCTTTGAACAAAGGAAATTCATTCTAAAATGCTACTGGAAGTGTGAAAACGCAGTTGAAGTGCAAAGACAGTTTAGAGGGAGTTTCAAACAGATCCACCAACGCGACTTACCATCACTCGAATTAGAGATAAGTTTGAAGCCGATGGAACTGTTCAGAATGTCCACAAGAAGCGTTCCGGAAGACCACGGACATCGACAAGCCCACAAAGCAAGAAAGAGTACTGGAAACGTATCACCAAAGTCCAAGAAAATCTGTGCGGCAAGCGAGTCGTGAGGTAGGAATTTCAGAATCGTCTGTCCAACGAATTTTGAAGCGCTGTCAATGGAAAAGTTACATTCCAAGATTAGTTCATGCTATTAATGAAGATGATCCGGACCGAAGAGTGGAGTATTGCGAGTGGTACTTGGCACGATGTGATGTGGATTGGACGAAGGGGTTTCGTAGAATACCCTCCGCGTTCACCAGACCTCACACCACTAGACTTTTTTTTATGGGGATACTGAAAAGACAAAGTCTACGCTATAAAACCTGCAACAGTCGCTGAATTGAGAGCAGCCATTGAACGAGAATGCACACAAATACCAAACGAAATGTTTCGTGATGTTTGCGATTCCATTGCTTCGCGTTATCAGCAGTGCCTGGACCAGAACGGACGTCAGTTTGAAAACAGGCGTTGACAAAACAATTAAATAATGTCTGTAGATTCTACTACATTTTGAAAATGAAATGTATTTTAATAAACACTGCCTTTATAAGTATTTAAAGTGTGTATACATTTTTTGAGGACGCCCTGTATATATATATATATATATATATATATATTAATATATATATATATATATAAACTGCTTTGACATGTAAGACTAACGCTTAATTTAGACTAATTTAAACTAAGACAACAATAGAAGTTTACATTTGAAACCAGTTTTCAGGTTTAGTTAGTAATCTCCTAGATTTTGTACTGTTCGCACCTTTTTTCTCTCCAAAATTAGTTACCCTACCCATGGAGCCAGTTGTGTGCAAAACTGTGAAATCTGAAAGAGGAAAACCAACGCTTGCACTGAGTGGCTATTTATTTACAATGCGAGGGAAGAGGATCAAAAGACAACTCAGAAGGAAACATATTATTGGCGATGTGAGAAGAGAATCTGTAATGCTACTGCAGTTACACATTATCGAGAAAATTGCCATTTCTTAAAAAGTGAAAGTGAGCACACTTGTGGATCTGCGGAAGCTAGTCGTTTTCATGTAGTGAAGTGCCATAATGAAATTAAGCAAAAAGCCAAGGACTCCAGTGAAAAACCTTCTCAAATCATTCAAGGGGTTGTTAGTCAAGTCAACTCATCCATCGTACCATATATTGGGAAGAAGGAATCATTAAAGAAGTTGGTAAGCAGAGTACGAAAAGATAGCCCTCTAGAGCCGACAAATTTAGATGACTTATCTATTCCAGAGGAATATAGGAGAACACTTTCTGACGGAATTATTTTTAGTTAGAGAATCAAGCATTGGAAATGACAAAATTTGGATATTTACTACCTCTTTTAATTTGAAGAAACTTGAAGCAGCACATTTTTGGATTATGGATGGAACCTTTAAAACCGTTCCAACAATTTTTACTCAGTTGTACACTATTCACGCACCCGTTGGACCGCATGAAAGAAGCTGTATTTTACCTTTGGTTTATGTGCTGATGTCACGAAAAAATACGGAATGTTATGTCCAGTTTTTCCGCGATATTCTCGAATATGCTGCAGAAAATCAAATTACCCTCTCCCCGAAATGATAATCACTGATTTTGAAATAGGGGCTATAAATGCAAGTAAATGTGAGCTGCCAGGTACACTCAACAAGGGTTGTTTCTTCCATTTTGGACAAAGCATTTACAGAAAGGTAATTTCTTGTGGTCTTAAATCTCTATATTCTAACAATGAAGATTTCTCAATAAAAATCAGACAAATGGCTGCGCTCGCTTTTCTTGCACCAAACCAAATTGAAGAAGCGTGGTTACAACTTAAACCAACAATTCCAATGAAGGCACTCCTGTAGCAGCTTATTTTGAAGAAAATTATGTTCGCGGTAAAGTTCGACGAGTATTACGTGGCCAAGAATTGCGACATCCGCCACTTTCTCCACCATGTTTGTGTCGGTACATGACCGAGTAGAGATGGGGATACCGAGAACTCAAAATAAGGTCGAAGCCTGGCATCGGCGCTTTGAAATTTTAGTAGGTTCTGCTCATGTAGGTCTTTTTAAAATAATAACCGAGATGCGAAAAGAGCAGAAACACACCGAAGGCGTAATTGAATGCATAACCCGCGGAGAAGTCACATCAAAACTCAGAAAAAAGGACATCCAACGGGAAAGCAGGATTTTAAGAATATTCCAAGAAGCCGACCAATATGATGTCTTAGATTATCTTAGGGCATTAGCTCACAATTTTAGGTTTTTTTAATATTTTTTAAATTGTTTTTTAATCCTCTTATTAAGACCATTTTAATATTATTAGACCAGTTTCCTGATTCGACTAATCGGCTATTGGACCAATCAACCATTGGACGAATCGACCATTGGACCAATTGTCATTTGGACGAATCGTCGTTGGACTAATCGTCGTTGGACTAATCGTCATTGGACTAATCGTCATTGGACCAATCGTCATTGGACCAATCGTCCCGATCCGCTGATCTTCATGTGTAATGCGAAACATCTTCCAGATCACAACTAAAATAAAAATGAGTAAATTTGTTTTATCCTAGGCATTTTGAAGGAATTGAAAAAATTAATACTTCTTAAACATTTTATAATGTTAGAGGAGTGAATTGTGCCCCATTACTTTAAGCTGGCAAATGCCACGACTAAGGTTAAGAATAGTGGACAACAGTTTTTTATTTAAAAAAAATAAATTGTTTGTTAGAACTTTGAGTATGCAACTACATATAAGTGGTTTTTTGTAGGTTAGGTTAGAGTAATTACCTTAGAATTTTTGCTTTTCTATGCTAAACATGGGACTAGTTCGCGTAGCGTATACTTAGCTATTTGGGCGATTAATTATGGTGGCAGAAATCTATATTGGGCCCCAAATAAATGTCCACACAGAGTATAGAACCACATTAAGTTAGGTTACGTAGGTTAGGTTAGATTTATTTGGAACCCAGTGTGGATTTCAGCTAATATAATTAATTGCCCAAATTATCTAAATATCTAGGTAAGCCTTACCAAGTTGCGACTTGGAACGCATATCCACCACGTTTACAGGAAAAGGGGGAAATTGTTTTTTTGCATGCTTCTGGCCTTAGCCAAAGACACAGCTGAAGAATTTCACCGTCGTCATCCCGATAAACTACGACCTGGTCAGCATTCTGTTGGTCGAATGCTTTCAAAATTCAAGGAGACTGGGCGTGTTCAGGACAAACCAAATACAGGTCGCCCGAGAACTTCATCTAGTGCTGAAAGCAGTATTGATGTACTTTCCAGGATTGCAGTAAGTCTACAAAGATCGGTGAGAAAGATTACATATGAAAGTGGACATTCAAAGACATTTGTACAACCGAATATTGCAACGTCACAAATTTCATCCGTACAAGATACATTTTGTACATATATAAATTTTCCTAAGAGCCCGGACTTATGGAACATCCTGTAGATTTATTTATAATTTCTATTTAATAAACCCACTTATTCATGGCATAAAAGCCTATTTGGAATTTGATTATTTTATTTTTTTTAAATAAAAAAATAATTGACCACTGTTATTAAGTTTTACCAATGACAATTACAGGCCCGATTAGCTTAACTCGACTGTAGAATACTTGATTATCTTGAAAATTATAATCTGATTGGAAACAGACAACACAGTTTCGTAGACAACATTCATGTCTGACCAATTTATTAGAATTCTTTCACGACATTATAAGTATATACTATCAACATACTGTATATTTCGACTTTGCGAAGGTATTCGATACGGTTCCGCATAAACATTACTATAAACAAATTATGGCGCATAGTATAAGGAGTAACATATTAAAATGAAATGAGCAGACAAGAAAACAGAGGTGTAATAAATGGATCTGAGTCAGAGTGGGCAAGGTTAACCCGCGGATTCCTTCAAGGGTCTGTGTTGGCGCCAATCTTGTTTATTATTCACATAATGGTCTCGATATTAATTTGATTAGTAAAATTTCGAAATTCGCGGATGATACGGAACTCGGCGGTAAAGCTTATAGTAAACTCTCTTGAGGTCACTTCGCAACGCCTCTCAATCAAGTCGCTGATTGGTCGGATAAATGGCAGATAAAATTTAATGTCAATAAATGTAAAGTAATGTACAGCGGTTCTCGAAATAGCGAGTTTAATTATTGTGACAGGCAAAGACCTTATTTCAACAACGGAGGAGAAACATTACGTGTTATAGTTGCGAATGACTTAAACTTTTCAAAGCAATGTGTCGAAGCTAAGAAGAAAGCTAATAAAGTGCTGGATTTTATATCACGAAATTACAAATCTAAAGTCATTAGTTCGACCACATTTACAGTACGTCGTACAGTTTTAGTTTCCGGAAATGAGGGAAGATATAGAAATACTTGAAAATATTCAGAGAAGAACAACCAAGCTTATACTCAACCTTCGTAATAAAAGCTACAAAAGAAGAATAGCAGAACTTCATCTTCATTCACTAGAAAAGAGAAAGTGGAGAGACCAACTTATTGAAGTTTTTAAGATATTAAATAGATTTGATAATGTAAATTTCGAGCGTATTTTAAATTAGATAATGAAACGTAACCAGGAATAATGGATTAAACTTAAGTGAAAGGTTTAGTAGCACAATGAGCAAAACTTTTGTTTTTATATCGTTAACTTTTGCAATACTCTTCTGTTGCAGATCGTAAGTAATACATCGGTTAACATGTTTAAGAACAGATATTTTTTTGCCAATCAGCTTTAATCATAGTTGGAGTTAGGGTGAGCAGGAAGAGAGCAAGTGCGAAGAGACAAGAAAATGATGTTTAGTTGAAACGATGTTCAGATAAAACGATGTTTCTTGTGCTAAATGAATAAATAAAATTCCTAAAAAAACAAAAACATAACCGGGTGTAGATAAGATGATGTAGTTTCTTGTTTTGTAATATCGTTTGTTTGTTTTCTTCTTTTTATTATCTCAAATTTTCGTATGTGTTTGACACGAGGTAATTAACAAAGAATAAAGTTTTGCGCAAAAATTCTGTAATGCAGATTTGCTCGCATTTTTTAACGATACATTCAATCTCGTTGCCTCCATTTTCAAAGGCATTTGATTCAACGCCTGAGAGACTTAAGATCATCTTTCGAAAGAACTATGTTATCAGTTTCAGCAATGCCTTAGTGAATCCTTTCTTCAAAGCCCTGATCCTTAGACTTAGTTGCATCTTCCTTTGTCTTCGCATAAATTCAGGTAAACTAGATGCCGGGCCCATAGTTCCCAGTTAGGTGATTTACGATCTGGAAAAGTGCGGTTGAGAAACACTCGGACAGGAGTTGCATAGTGTGAAGGAACTCCATCTTGTTCAGAAATTGCTTCTTTAACACTCGCTTGTAATTTTCACATTTCCAGTCGCACTATTGAGCCCTTTGAAGAAAAACGAGCTTACGGTCTCGAGAGCTGAACTGGCGCCCCACACACACTCACAGATCTTCTGACAGTCTCTCTAGTGTTCTCGAACTTCAAAAGGGGTTTCCTTTCCCAAACTTTGCAGTTATATCGATTTGTGTAGCCTAAATGCTGAAATGCAATCTCATCATTGAACCAGATTTTGTCCTGGAAGGCTGCATCATTTTCAGAATGATGGAGAGTATCATATATTCCAATTCGGGCATCGTGGTCGTCAGTTTTTTACTTATGAGTAATTTGAATCATATATGGAAGAAGCCTGGTATCATGATGATGGATAGATGTTACTGTAGCTCATGTTGAACTCAAATGCTGACAGTCAGACTGGCTTTGACTTGTTAACCTGGAGGGCCTGTTCAATTCTGTTTACGCTGAATGTTCACGCTGCTGTTGTCGAATTTAACAAAATTCTCAAGTTAGAGAAAGGCACCATAGAAACAAGGATCATTTTCACAAATCACAATGTCAATCAAGGAATGGACTATTGAGGATGAAAAAAAAACCCTCTTTAACCAACCATAGAAGACTACACTATTGGAGAAACAAAAATACGGGGTATTCACTAGAGAACATCTACGAGAAGGCCATGAACTCGATTATAATATATGGAGATGAACCATTCTACTGGAAAATTAATTCCTATTTATGAAAGAGTTATAATCGAACAATGTATACAAGTTCTTTAAGATGTGCTCCCTCCGTTCGCTCATAGGACAATATATTCTTATCTTATCTTCCATACTAATATTATAACTCAGCATTATACTCATATTATAAAAAAAATTATTATAAAAAATACTGTAAGTTTAAATAAAATTTTATATATATATATATATATATATATATATATATATATATATATATATATATATATATATATATATATATATATATATATATATTATTTACTTTTGTTGAGTTTGAACGACGGTTCAGGATCGACCTGCGGTCGACCCCTCTGCAGCATCCCGCCTCATTTGCGGGACTTGGTGAAGGAGGGAATTGCTCTCTGATCGCCTCCTGCCCTCGTAGCCAGCCACGCATGGCTGGTCAGGGACTTTGCACAAGAATCTGTCCAGCTGGTTCTTGAAGTTATTCAGGTTGGTGTGCTGGAGATTCCTCACTTCTTTTGGAAGGACATTGAAAAGCTTTGGGCCCCGTATTCTGAGGGTATTTTCCATCCTCGTTTTCATGGCTCCTTGTCCCACCGCAGCTGGGACCGTACAAAATCTGCCTCTTCTCTCATTCCAGTTTGTTTCTATTTCATTTCTGAGGTTAGGGACAGAGCCCTCAAGTATGTTCCATATGTATATTATTGTGTACCGCTCTCGCCTTCTTTCAAGAGAGTAGAGTTCCAGGGATTGTAGTCGAGACCAGTAGTCTTCACCTTCCGTTTCCTCTATCTTAGACGTAAAAGTCCTTTGTATAGCTTCAATGCTCGCAATGTCTCTTTTTCTGTGTGGGCTTGTGAGTACTGAGCAATACTCAATTATTGGTAGGACTAGACTCTTCCATAATTTGAGCATGATGTTTGCTTTTCTGCTGCGGAAGCTCCTCCAGATGATTCCCATTATTTTTCTAGCCGTTGTGATTTTGATTTTATAGTGCTCTCTGAATTCTGCATCCGACGACATTATTACTCCAAGATCCCTGACTTGTGGATTTGGTGTTATCTGTTTGGCTTGCGGAGTTTTGTACCCTTTTTTCTGTAGCTCTTTGTTATTACCATATCTTAGAAGTTGGAATTTTTCTTCGTTGAACTTCATATTGTTGTCTTCTGCCCACTGGAATAATGTTTCAATGTCGTTTTGTAGTTTTCTTACGTCATCTTCGTTCAATATTTCCTTACATATCTTCGTGTCATCTGCGAAGCATGATACAATACTGTCCTTAATATCTGTATCAATATCTGCAATCATTATTATGAACAGCAAGGGAGCTAATACTGTCCCTTGTGGGACAGAGCTCACGACTTCCGAGACTTCCGATTTAACTCCGTTTACCACCACTCTTTGCGTTCTTTGCGTCAAGAAATTAAATATCCACCTTCCTAGCTTTCCAGTAATTCCTGTATCCTTAAGTTTGTGTGCTATGATTCCATGGTCACATTTATCGAAGGCTTTAGCAAAATCAGTATATATTACATCAATGTTTTGTCCTCGACACAATGTTCCTAATATTTTCTCCTGGTGGTCTAGTAGCTGTGACAGGCATGATCTACCCGCCCTGAAGCCATGTTGATTTGGGTTGTACAAGTCTTTTTCTTGTAGGTAGTAGGTAATTTTGGCTCTAATTATGCGTTCAAAACACTTTATAAGGTGTGAGGTGAGAGCCACTGGCCGATAATTTTTGGGCATTGCTCTGTTACCACCTTTAAATAGGGGGGCAATATTCGCGTTCTTTAAGGGGAGTGGAATTTGTCCTGTGTCGAGTGATTTCCTCCATAGTAAGTATAGCGGTTTTGCAATACTCTCTCTGCATTTCTTCAGAAATGTGGCACTCCATGTGTCTGGCCCTGGCGCTGAATTGTCTCGCATCTGTGATAAGGCCGTAATTACATCTCCTTCCGTGAACTCGAAGTCCATTAATAGGTTTGTGCCGGGATTTGTTCTTGGTTGATCCGTTTCAATGTCGAAAAACTCGTCTGGGTTTTCCACTTCCATCTCGGACTTAGGGGTGCTAAACACAGATTTAAATTGTTCCCTAAGCAGTTCACTTATTTCTTTCGGGTCATTTGTGTATTCGGCCTCCCCGTCTATCAACGGTCCAATACTCTCTTTACACTGCATTTTCCTTTTCGCAAAAGTGTAGAAGTATTTTGGGTTATTTTTTATGTTTTCTGCTACCTTGTTTTCCTCCTCGTTTGTCTTATGTATGAATGTTTGCTTTAGGTCCATTTCTATTTCGCCAAGTTTCCTCTCTAGTTTGAGTCTCTTTGCATCAGTTCTGCATCTGTGGAGATGTTTTACGGTTTGTCTTCGTTGCCTGAATAGAGTCCTGATTTTCCTCTCGAGCTTGCTACGTTTTCTTTCCTGTCTCTCTGGAATATGTTTCAGTATTATAGGTTTGGTTTCCGTCTCTATTATACATAGTATTTCTTGTGGAGTCTTCTCGTGTAGTAGCAATTCCCAATTTACCTCCTTTAAATCTTTATTTACGTTTTCCCAATTTACTTTCTTTGAATTTATGTTTAAGCCTTCAAATATTCCATCTGCCTCTCTGGGATGCGTTTTCGGACCTCTAGGTGCTAACTTCAATTGTATATCGATGAGGTTATGGTCGGAGAACTTTGTGTGCGTTACTTTTTTATTTATTATTATCTCGTTGTTATTTGTCCACATTAAATCCAAAACGTTCTCCTTTCTCGTGGCTTCACAGATTTCTGGGTAAGGGCGTAATGTTCCATAATATCTAAAAGCATTGTGCTTGAGTTCTGTCATCTTTAGTAATGTTGCCATGAAAACTTCTCAACATATATAACTTCGTCATTTTTCTTCCATGATATGAATGGGAAATTAAAATCTCCGAAAATTAGAATATTTGTTGCTGGAGTTTCAAGTAATTTTAATATGTTTTCTATTTCATTTGTAGCAAATTGGAATTCACTTTTTGTGGTGTTTGGTGGTCTGTAGATGTTCATAATGGTTAGGTTCAGTTCTTTTACTTCTAATATAATAACTTCAACTGTGCCGTTTGATTTCTTTACCCTCACTTCACATGTGTAAGTGTTTTTCACGTAGATACAACACCCCTCCTCCTCGTCTAGCCACTATTCTGCTCTGTATATGTTGTAGTCCAGCAATGCTATTTCAGTATTCTCGATGCAGTTTTCAACAGCCTTTTTCGCACTTATGTAAGTGTGTTTCCGTTAGGCATATGATATCTATGCTGGTTTCCGTAGCTAAATTTTGCAAGTATTGTAATTGCAGTCTGCATGGTCCGTATAGAGGCCTTGTATATTTGTGTATAATACATTTACCGGGTTTCTTCTAATCTTCGTGTTCGATTTCTTAAATGATGGTCATTTCCTGGTCGATGTCGGTTCCTGTTTGGTGTTATTGGTTGGGCCGCTGCATTTGGAGTATTGGGGTTGCGGCCCGTGATACCACTGTTGTTGTTGTATTATTGGTGGGTGGTGTTGAATAGGGGGTGATGTGCGTAATGTTGTGGTGCATATGTTTGCGGCGTTCTGTCTCTCCTTGTTAGAAGGGCAAGCTGAGCTTTTATTATTCTCATTTCTTCTAAAAAATATGTTTCATTACTCTTGCTATTTCTTCTATGTCTTTCTTCTAAAAAATATGTTTCATTACTCTTGCTATTTCTTCTATGTCGAATATGATCTGTTCTTTCCCGTTCTATTCTTTGCGTACCCTTTATGTGAAAAAGCGGGCACTCTATGTTCAGGCATTTTTTCTCAGTAATTGACTGTCTGCACATACGAGGGTGAAAAAAGTTGCAGTTTGGTCCGTACTTGCACTTCCCATTCCTCATCATATAGAAGCATTTTGTAGGGTGATTGTATATGCAGTTTGAGCATATTTGCACGCACCTATTTTATAATATTCGCATATGGCCCGTCGTTTAAATTCCCTCTGTGTTTTATGTGATTCGATTTCCTCCTTCTGCTTCGCCACCACTTCTTCCCTACTCAGTGGGGTTGTTTTCTTTGGTGTGTATTTCGTATCTCCCTCTTCTGCCGTGAGTACCTCTTTTTCTGAGGCTGCTTTCGCCCCTCCCTGTAGTGTGTTTTCTTTTTCTTTTTCCTTCTCGGTTGTGTAGGCGTTTTCTGTTTCATGTTTTTCTGTCGGTAGAGCTGCTGTACTTAATTCTTCTATTTCACATTTTGTGTTCCCCTCTGTACTAATTTTCTATTGTTTTCCATGCATTTGACGCATAAGAAACCACAAAGTCCTATGATTTTGTTATTTATTCTATTTACCATTTTCCTGTCTTTTCTATCTAAGTTCATGCATTCGTAGTGCTTAAAGGTATTGCACAAAATGCAGTTTAACCCCGAGGTCTGGTCTGCTTCGTTTTTACAATCGCAAAGTTGATATGCGGCACATTCCATTACACATAATCCGGCTTTATTCAGTTTTCTGATTTTTCCGCAATTTACACATTTCTTCGAATGTTTGGCCATTTTCTCCTTTATTTTCCTCTTTATTTCCTCCTTTATTTTCCTTTTTTTTTTTTTTTTTTTTTCCTCGCTTCTCAAATTTCTTTCGATCACTCTACCTTCGTTTTTATGGCACTGACCTTTTTCCCTCTTAGGCCTAGTGTACAATCTCAGAGCTGTTTTTTCCGTTCGAAGTGTTTTAAATTTATATTTCAATTTGATGTTCTTCGTTGTGCAAGCTATATGCCACCGGCTTTCATTTAATAATTTATTATCGCGAATTCACTGGTATTAAATACACACACTGGTATAAGATAGAATTTACGGCTGAACTTATAAACACTAGTTATTTCGATATTACACAGAGCGGAAAAAAAAAAAAAAAAAAAAAAAAAAAAAATATATATATATATATATATACAGTATATATAATATATATATATGAAAATTATTTCACGAAGGTAACACGTGAAAAATATTTATGATGAATAAAACCACGAAGGAAAGGAAACACAAAATGGTGCTCAAGCGCTTTCGTCTAATGACATCCTCAGGAACACTGAAGTATATAAAAAGGTTAAGCCTATATATAGGTTACAGAAAGAAAAAAAAAAAATAAATAACATACATACACACACACACACATATATATATTATATATATATATATATACATACATATCTATATATACAAATACATACATACATACATACATACATACATATATATACAATAAACAGAGAAGTAAAAATAATAAAAAAAAATTAAAAATTAAAACCTTAAAGGATTACCAATGGGGCGTACAGATTGTAAGGAAAAATATCGATTTTTAGCACAAGATCAAAAGGATTATAAAAATACAAATTTATACTGGGACTCTGCCGGGTTTTAACACAATGCTGCCTATGGTCAGGTTTCGATATATATAAAAGAAAAAAAAAATAAATAAAATGCAAATTAAAAGTTAATCGATTTTTAGCACAAGATCAAATGGATTATAAAAATACAAATTTATACTAGAACTCTGTCCGGGTTTTAACACATTTCTGCCTATGGTCAGGTTTCGATATATATAAAAAAAAAAAAAAATAAAATGCAAATTAAAAGTTAATAAAGTAGAAGACAAGTTTACCAAAGATTTAAAGTTTTACACTTCTTATCTAAGTCTGCTTTAAAGGAATTCAACAAACAGGATCGAGTTGAAAAAGACCTTTGCTTATGTTGAAGTTATTTGAAAGTTGGATAATGGCAGACTCAAGAATATTTCTATTAACAATGTTGCTTGAATGGAATAAAACTGAAGCATTATTCCAATCAATACAGTGGGCTAACTCTGACAAATGGACAAAAAGGGCACTGGACAACTGTCCTGTTCTAACGGAATATTGATGCTGTTTTATACGTGTGTGCAAATCCTTTCCCGTCTGACCTATGTAAAAGGAATCACATTGTTTACAACCAATTTTATAGATAATGCCTGAATTATTGGTAGGGCTATTTTTTACTATGATATTTTTCACAATATTGTTATATGAAAATATTACATTAATATCCAAAAGTTTAAGTACATTAGCAATGCCTAAAAAGCCCGGGAAAAATGGAAGTACTAAAATATTTTTTGACAAAGTACGAGTGTTAATATTGACACGATAGAAAGTTCGTTTTGCCTTGTTGAGACAAGATTCCATAAACGCAGATGGATAACACAAATCACTTCCAATACCGTTGATTTTTTCCAATTCGGCATCGATGTATTCCGGACTGGCGATCCTAAGGGCGCGGAGAAACATTGATGAAAATATGGCCTTCTTAATGGGGGTATCATGTCCCGAGTAAAAGTGTACGTAGGACAAATTGTTTGTCGTTTTCCGATAAATACTAAACTTAAAACCTGGGCTTTCCCTATGTGGTTTTATTCATCATATATATATATATATACATATATATATATACATATATATATATACACACACATATATATATATATATATATATATATATATATATATATATATATATTAGTGATGTAGGTAACATCCGCATCCGCATCCGCATCCGCGGAACATCCGCACATTTTCTCGCTTCCGCGTCCGCGTCCGCATCCGCACTTTGGACTGCGGATGTCGTGCGGATGTGGACCGTTGAGATAAAATGTCATTAATAAGCGGAAATTATCAAATTCTACTATATTAATAGAACTAGTTCATTGTGCGCAAAAGTGATGCAAGCGACAAGACGAGAGGCTGTTCTTGTATGAAGTTACTCTCTTGCAACCTACTTAGATCCACGTTACAAAGCTAAGTTATTTTCACCTAGTACATTAGAACGAGTTAAATCATCACTTGGCAAAGCAGTTGAAGAGCTTCAATCTCTTGAATCTGTCGCTTCGCCACCCACCAAAAGAATAAAAGTTTCAGTGACAGAACCAACACCTTCATCAAGCAAATCTATCACAGAATCTGTCTCTCAGTTTCTTGAGTCAAGCAGCAATGACGAGACCTACGCGATGTCAAAAGATGTAGTAAAAATGATCGAGAGCTATCACCAAGAAAAACGCCTGGCTGCATGTGACAATCCTATTAGTTGGTGGAAAAATACGCAGAATATCTATCCATACTTGAGTAAACTTGCAAGGAAACATTTAGCCTGTCCTCCAACAAACGTACCAAGCGAGAGATTATTTAGCAGTGCTGGATTAATATATGATGAAAAGAGAACAGACTGGCAGCAGAAAAGGCAGAAAAATTAATGTTTCTTAAGCATAACCTTCCTATAATTAGGTTTGAACATTAAACGATGAACATCTTAGTTTACTTTATTTTAATTACTCATTTATAAATATGCCTAATAAAACTTTAAACTTAATATAAATAGTTATCAAGCTAATTAAAGATCTCTTTCTATAAGGGTGGAGGTTGGGGAAAGAGGTCGGTGGGGTGCATTTGAGTTGGGTTCACGTCCTGCATCCTGGTAACACAATTATGGTTTCTAATTGTGGCTGAAACTCAACAAAATATAACGATTTATTTGCAGACGAATTCACTAATTGATTTCTATATTAGTTAGATGCTTGATATTATTTTATATGTTCAGAGAAAAGTACAGCAATTATTGTACAATTAATCAATTATACTACATTATAGCTACAGCTCTCTCTATATAATAACTTATTATATACGTTAAACACAACAAATCTCGAATATATCCTAAAAAATAACGAAAATGCAGACATCCGCATCCGCATCCGCGGATGTTGAAATCAAACATCCTCATCCGCATCCGCATCCGCTGATGTGAAAAAATGACATCCGCTACATCACTAATATATATATATATATATATATATATATATATATATATATATATATATGTCATGCGGTTTGCTTCTACAAAGCTTCAATTTAATATTTAGGAGAAATCCAATGACAAGGAGGAATGTAAATGCCATGAAAAGTCTTCTTTAATGCGCAACGTTTCGAGCAATACGCTCATCATCAGGCTAGATAATAACAATATGAAATTAGAATCAATAAATAAATGTGAACAAGACAAAATAATTTCCATAAAACCTATTCAGTAAAAGCAAATTTTAAAAAGACTAAAAGAAGAGGGTTAAATTCAAAGTTATAAAAATTTACATATAAAATTAACCAGAAATTTAAAAAGCTATTTTTAAATTACATATAGTAAATTTGAAATTAGTACACTGGAATAATTAACACTAATACAATGGAATAATTAACATACGAACCTTTCAATGCTGGTTCCGAGGCACGAGTAATTTAAAACAAAACAAAACAGGAAACAAGCTATGGGTTGGGCGGTTGGAGTTATAAGTTAGGGGAGGGGGGATTATAAAAAATTGGGGAGGGGGAGGGGAGTTGGGGAGGGGGGTTTATAAAAAATTTAGAGGGACAGCTGAGGAATCCACGTTTAGAGAAGGGGTCAATGTTTTAATATAAAGATTCCAAAATTCTAAGTGAGTTAGGACAAGAATTACAACCGAGAATTTTAAAATTATCTAAAGTGACATCAGTTTTACATTTTATACTGTGTTCCCGAATACTGGAGGCTTCTTTTTTATTTAAAATTTTACCTGTTCGGCAACTTATTCCCATATGCGAATAAAATCTAGTCCTGAGGGAGCGCACGGTGCTGCCAATGTAAGTACCAAGGAGACACCTTGGGCAGGTAAATAAATATACAACACCGCTACGCAACGAATCAGGAGTTCGATCCTTCGCTGAGAAAAAGCTACCTAAAGACATTTTGTTAATAAATATAATGCGAAAATCAGTATGATAAAAAAATTTCTTAACAACTTTGTAAATTTAAGTTTAAATTCTTTATTCATGGGACCCATTTCAGGTACCAGGAAATATTTTATATCTTTAGCACTGAAATACAGGAAAGTTGAGGGCTATAAACATTATTTAAGAAAGATCTTATTAGTTTATCTACATATTGAACAGGAAAACTATTATTGGTAAAATATGATCTTAAATTATTAAATTCATCGTTTAGTAAGGTAAAACTAGAGGTCAAATTATATCCTCTGAACAAGAGAGTTTTAATACACGACATCTTATAGTTAAAATCAGTAGAACTAAAGAAATTCATGCCCAAACCAGTAAAAGTGGGTTTCCTGTAAACTGATGTAGTAATAGAATCACCTTTTTTCGAAATTAAAAGATCTAAAAAGGGAAGGGAGCCATTTTTCTCATTTTCCATTGTATAAGTTATATTGGGGTGCAGAGAATTTAAGAAGTTAAAAAATTGTTGCGCTTGTACAGCATTATCAAAAACAGCTATCGAGTCATCAACGAAGCGTCGATAGAAAATTGGTTTACAATGGGTGGGAGATTGTCTAAAGATTACACTTTCTAAATGAGTCATAAAAAATCAGCTGATAGAGGTCCGACGGGTGATCCCATCCCAACACCATCAATTTGTTGGTAAACCTTATTATTGAAAGTAAAATAACATTGCTTAAAAACCAATTCTAAAAGTTCCTTAAAATAAGACCATGAGAAACCATGAAAACTATCATCAGAGCTAAAACCCTATCTAAAATAATGGCAATAGTTTCTGATACAGGTACATTCGTGAAAAGCGACTTTACATCAAAACTGACAAAAAACTTTTTGAATCGAAATTCTTAGTAAGATCTTTTTGAAATTCATAAGAGTTATTTATAGTATAAGCATTTTTCGCAAAAGGTGACAGGAGACCAACAACAAATTTTGACAATTGAAAGGTAGGTAAGTTATACGAAGCTAAAATAGGACGGAGAGGTGTTCCAACTTTATGGATTTTAGGCAAACAGTATAATTGAGCAAGATCAGAACCAGTTACGAACAACTGAGAGTAAGTATCATTTTTTATTATCTTTAAAGACTTTAATCGTGACAAAAATCTATTAACTTGGTCTTCCAACCTTAAAATGACTTTATTGACGGGTTCAAGAATTTGTTTGAATTTGCTAACATCACTTAGGATTTCATTAGTTTTATTTATGTAATCAGATTTATTCAAAATAACAACTCCGTTGCCCTTGTCCGGTCTAGTCACAACAATCTCCTGGTTCTTTCCCAAATTCTTAATAACCTGCAAGTCACTCTTCTTAAATATGAAAGATTTAAATTTAAGGTTTCTAAGTTTGTGAAAAAATTCATGAGTTAAATTAGCAAACTGACATTTAAAATTATTGAAATCACCGACATGGGGAACATTTTTCAAGCCATTAAAATTTTTTTCAAAGTAAAGAAAAAACGAAGGCTTATATATTTGAAATAACGGAAGCTTAAATTGCAAGCCAAGTGAGAGTAAAAACCTTTCCCGAGGGGATAGGAGTAACTAAAAAAATTCGAAATTACTTTATCAGAATTGAAAAAATTAGGTGAATTCAGGCCCAGGGCCTTTAACTTACGTTCATGAGTTTCAGAAATGGTAGAATGAAACTTTTCAAGTTCACGTTGTACAAGAGAAATTATTAATAAATAATCCAACAATGAAAGGGTATTTTTAAGGGTAATTATATGATGCTCAAGCGACTTATTATGCGAGTCTGAAATTTTGATTTTATAATTAATTTCATTATTTAATAAATATTCCAGGGAAGATTGATAAAATTCAGAGTCATATAGATTGTCACGATAAAGTTTGAAGTAAACGAATTTCGGGAAAACCCTGCAGGTACGACACATTTCAAGAAAATAACAATCGAGTTTTGACTTGAGAAGCTTTCGTGAAGTCTTCCAAACATGGCGATAAGCCCTAAGGCCATCTTGTCCATACCTTGAGTATATATAGTCATGCGGTTTGCTTCTACAAAGCTTCAATTTAATATTTAGGAGAAATCCAATGACAAGGAGGAATGTAAATGCCATGAAGTCTTCTTTAATGCGCAACGTTTCGAGCAATACGCTCATCATCAGGCTAGATAAAAACAATATGAAATTAGAATCAATAAATAAATGTGAACAAGACAAAATAATTTCCATAAAACCTATTCAGTAAAAGCAAATTTTAAAAAGACTAAAAGAAGAGGGTTAAATTCAAAGTTATAAAAATTTACATATAAAATTAACCAGAAATTTAAAAAGCTATTTTTAAATTACATATAGTAAATTTGAAATTAGTACACTGGAATAATTAACACTAATACAATGGAATAATTAACACTACGAACCTTTCAATGCTGGTTCCGAGGCACGAGTAATTTAAAACAAAACAAAACAGGAAACAAGCTATGGGTTGGGCGGTTGGAGTTATAAGTTAGGGGAGGGGGGATTATAAAAAATTGGGGAGGGGGGTTTATAAAAAATTTAGAGGGACAGCTGAGGAATCCACGTTTAGAGAAGGGGTCAATGTTTTAATATAAAGAGATTCCAAAATTCTAAGTGAGTTAGGACAAGAATTACAACCGAGAATTTTAAAATTATCTAAAGTGACATCAGTTTTACATTTTATACTGTGTTCCCGAATACTGGAGGCTTCTTTTTTATTTAAAATTTTACCTGTTCGGCATAAAGTCATTTTAAGGTTGGAAGACCAAGTTAATAGATTTTTGTCACGATTAAAGTCTTTAAAGATAATAAAAAATGATACTTACTCTCAGTTGTTCGTATCTGGTTCTGATCTTGCTCAATTATACTGTTTGCCTAAAATCCATAAAGTTGGAACACCTCTCCGTCCTATTTTAGCTTCGTATAACTTACCTACCTTTCAATTGTCAAAATTTGTTGTTGGTCTCCTGTCACCTTTTGCGAAAAATGCTTATACTACAAATAACTCTTATGAATTTCAAAAGATCTTCTTAGTAAGAATTTCGATTCAAAAAAGTTTTTTGTCAGTTTTGATGTAAGTCGCTTTTCACGAATGTACCTGTATCAGAAACTATTGCCATTATTTTAGATAGGGTTTTTAGCTCTGATGATAGTTTTCATGGTTTCTCATGGTCTTATTTTAAGGAACTTTTAGAATTGGTTTTTAAGCAATGTTATTTTACTTTCAATAATAAGGTTTACCAACAAATTGATGGTGTTGGGATGGGATCACCCGTCGGACCTCTATCAGCTGATTTTTTTATGACTCATTTAGAAAGTGTAATCTTTAGACAATCTCCCACCCATTGTAAACCAATTTTCTATCGACGCTTCGTTGATGACTCGATAGCTGTTTTTGATAATGCTGTACAAGCGCAACAATTTTTTAACTTCTTAAATTCTCTGCACCCCAATATAACTTATACAATGGAAACTGAGAAAAATGGCTCCCTTCCCTTTTTAGATCTTTTAATTTCGGAAAAAGGTGATTCTATTACTACATCAGTTTACAGGAAACCCACTTTTACTGGTTTGGGCATGAATTTCTTTAGTTTTACTGATTTTAACTATAAGATGTCGTGTATTAAAACTCTCTTGTTCAGAGGATATAATTTGACCTCTAGTTTTACCTTACTAAACGATGAATTTAATAATTTAAGATCATATTTTACCAATAATAGTTTTCCTGTTCAATATGTAGATAAACTAATAAGATCTTTCTTAAATAATGTTTATAGCCCTCAACTTTCCTGTATTTCAGTGCCTAAAGATATAAAATATTTCCTGGTACCTGAAATGGGTCCCATGAATAAAGAATTCAAACTTAAATTTACAAAGTTGTTAAGAAAATATTTTTATCATACTGATTTTCGCATTATATTTATTAACAAAATGTCTTTAGGTAGCTTTTTCTCAGCGAAGGATCGAACTCCTGATTCGTTGCGTAGTGGTGTTGTATATTTATTTACCTGCCCAAGGTGTCTCCTTGGTACTTACATTGGCAGCACCGTGCGCTCCCTCAGGACTAGATTTTATTCGCATATGGGAATAAGTTGCCGAACAGGTAAAATTTTAAATAAAAAAGAAGCCTCCAGTATTCGGGAACACAGTATAAAATGTAAAACTGATGTCACTTTAGATAATTTTAAAATTCTCGGTTGTAATTCTTGTCCTAACTCACTTAGAATTTTGGAATCTCTTTATATTAAAACATTGACCCCTTCTCTAAACGTGGATTCCTCAGCTGTCCCTCTAAATTTTTTATAAACCCCCCTCCCCAACTCCCCTCCCCCCTCCCCAATTTTTTATAATCCCCCCTCCCCTAACTTATAACTCCAACCGCCCAACCCATAGCTTGTTTCCTGTTTTGTTTTGTTTTAAATTACTCGTGCCTCGGAACCAGCATTGAAAGGTTCGTAGTGTTAATTATTCCATTGTATTAGTGTTAATTATTCCAGTGTACTAATTTCAAATTTACTATATGTAATTTAAAAATAGCTTTTTAAATTTCTGGTTAATTTTATATGTAAATTTTTATAACTTTGAATTTAACCCTCTTCTTTTAGTCTTTTTAAAATTTGCTTTTACTGAATAGGTTTTATGGAAATTATTTTGTCTTGTTCACATTTATTTATTGATTCTAATTTCTTATTGTTATTATCTAGCCTGATGATGAGCGTATTGCTCGAAACGTTGCGCATTAAAGAAGACTTTTCATGGCATTTACATTCCTCCTTGTCATTGGATTTCTCCTAAATATATATATATATATATATATATATATATATATAGAGGCAGCGTCTTGGGTTAGGGGATACTCTCTGTCCTTACACACCCCATTTAAAGAGATTCCTCTGCCGAGCGGTGCCCCCCATAGTACTGTGAGGTATTGAAAAACTCATGATCTTCACTTGCCCCACAAACACCTTTAAATGGGAGACCCATAATGGGTGCACACACATTTCTACATTACTGTACAGTCTTTACAGCCACACCTACACTTTTCCTCGTAAGTGTATATATTGTAATGTATATGGTTGTAAATTTGACTTGGTCCGCAATCGATATGAACCGTGACTTGATGGATACCGTAATGAAATTGACTGGATTCTTTGGATCTGATATATTTGCATGTCCGTTATATAATAGATATAGTGTGTAACATATTTGTGGATAGTAGTCTATTATGACTTGATCCTCTGGATCGAGAGATTCTATCTTTAGTTTTAAATCGATAATTAATTATTTTTAAATTGATAATGTATATGGTTGTAAATTTTGACTTGGTCCGCAATCGATATGGACCGTGACTTGATGGATACCGTAATGAAATTGACTGGATTCTTTGGATCTGATATATTTGCATGTCCGTTATAAATAGATATAGAATGTAACATAATTGTGGAAGTAGTCTATTATGAGTTGCTCCTCTGGACCGAGAGATTCTATCTTTAGTTTTAAACCGATAATTAATTATTTTTAAATTGATAATTATTTAGTTTCGTAAAAATTGGTCGTTGCCAATTTACCGGCAGTTTTTAAATAAGTTTCTTATGTTCTTGTGGTTCGGAACCCATGTAAAATTGTAGGTCCCCTCCGCCACCACGGAGGACATACACAATACACGATTACGAACACAGTTAGGTAGACCAGCCATGAGTGGATCCTAGGGTCTTTGTTGGTCTGAAATATTATAACATTATAACATTATTATATATATATATATATATATATATATATATATATATATATATATATATATATATAAAATACTCTAATACTTGAAAGTTATAATTTGATTAGAAACAGCGAACACGGTTTCGTAGCCAACGATCGTGTCTTGTTTAGCGAAATGGTGCTGAAATCAGATAACTTCTTTTCCAATTAAGCAACAACATTTTTCGGGGTTGTTCCTTAATTCTTTAAAATAAAACTTATGAAATAAGTTTAGGTATAAATAAATGTATAAAATAAGGTGACAACATAACTTTCAGTTCATGTGGAATTGCAGCAAGCGTACCAAAATACAGTAATTTTAATGAATTCGTTAAAACTGATGAAACAAGAATCAAGAATCGAGACTTAAGAAACATACACAGAAAAGGTGAGCGACAATGTAAAAAATGCGTTTCGGAAAGGATTTGTATGTGTGTGTGTGTGTGTGTGTGTGTGTGTAAAGGTGAGCGACAATGTAAAAAATGCGTTTCGGAAAGGATTTGTGCGTGTGTGTGTGTGTGTGTGTGTGTTCAAGTAAGTAACCAACTAGAATGATAATGTATGCGACACTCAGTCATAAAAAGCGAAAGGCTATTTGGCGAGTACGAAATTATTTTTCCCAACTAATTATGAAAACTTCTTGTCAAATTTTAAAATCGTCCGTATTTTTTTTCACAAATTTTGATTTTTTCAGAGAACTTCCTTCGTCAACCGAACTTTCAATTTCACCAATTTCATGATGGTGGTAATCAGCCGTTTGAATCGGGGTCTCACTTCGAAGTTTTGAATTTTCATTTCTTGATTCTTTTTACGTTTTAAGTTCACTTTCGTCTGATGAAATAAGTACTGTAGGAAAGGTTCGTTTTAATTTGCGTTTTTAATTTATTGGCATTTTGTCAGCTAACTTTTATTTTAGGATTATACACGCATTTAGCGATGATATAATTTAACAAGAAAGATCTCAACAGTCTTACCATACAATCACCTCACATATGAGTGATATGACACCATGCATACTAAGCAGATCTCTTGATTTAGCATAATATCCACATTTTTTCTCATAACTTACTGTAGTTTTCAATCATCTGCTTCATTACAGACACTTGATCAGTACATCTTCGGACTTCCTTTATGACAACTTGTTCATATAAAACCAAACTGATACGAATTCGGACATATTTTCTAATCCAGGTCGGTGTCACTATTAAGACGCTTTTCTCTTTTATCAAAAAATGACTCTACAAGAGGCAATTCAAAGCATTGTGGTGAGTCATGAGTTATTTTTTATGAGTTATTAAATAACTAAATGCCTTAGACTAGTAAAATGGACTGAGTAACTTGTAACAACGGAAGAACTCATCCCCTAAGGTCACTGTTGAACGTTTGCCTGGCGTTTTTGAACGTGCTTCCTTCTAAAAGTTCTTTGTAATTCGTTGGTGTTACTGTCACTGAACAGAACATTTTTGATAGCCACCGAGCAATAGTTGTCGCTTGCGACACCACTTCCCGGAATGTTTCGAAGTCCGACGTGGGTCTGTTGATGAGGTGTTTTTCTCGCTTTCAGGCGCTCTCCTTTGTGGTGTTTGTTTATATAAGCTGCCTGGCTCATCCCTCCCTCAACCAGTCTCGTGGAGTTGTTTTCCCTCCATGACCTCCGATACTCGAAGGAAAGCCCGCTTTCCTAGTTGGCAGACTAGCAGCTGATGAAAGTAGAGCTTATCCAGAAAAAGATCAGTGGTGTCCCTACCTCTACCCCGAACTTCATTATGACGTTTGATAGGCAGTTTGGCTTCGTCTCAAGGTAGAGCCCTATATCCCTCTGCCTCGGTGATGTTACTTCTGCCAACGGTTAGGCCATGTAGGCCGTAACTGTCACCGTCAGTCACGGGTAATCATGCCGTATGTGTCTTGTGGTGGTGCCTCCCACGAGGGGACTGACTATTAGATCCCTGTATGGTATGTCATCTGTGAGAGTGGTCATGTAGCTTTCAGAAAGCTGTGTGACCGTTACCTGTTAGAAAAAGAAGTGTTTGAACTTCGGACAACGGAGAAGATTAGGTTCGTGTAATCAAAGGAAAGAATCTCCTACCTCTTTGTCTATCGTGGGGTCCTCTTGGCCTTTGTTCTCTACTCTAACATTCCACACTGCCATAGGAGCCCGTAAAACTTTCGAACATAAAGTTGGAAGGCGCGTTGCCCAAGTCCGAGGCGAGTTGCGCCGTACATAGGAGAGTATTTTTCCAGATAATGAGACCCCAGACCAATCTCCAATCCTTTTACCCACATGAAATCGAAGGATATAACCCATCCCCTTACAATCAGTCACCTTTAATGACACGCACGAGGAAGGCGAGGGATCAGTTCTTAAACCCTTATCTCCATAATTCATAAAATTCTCTCGAATAGTTAAACCTAACATAGACCTTCATTATTTATGAAAACCCTCCATCAAATAAATCTTTAATATGACTTCGAACAGCATATTAAAACCATTTTTTCCAAAAAATGTTAAAAAAAAGAGTTTTGGTCAAATTGGTTTTGTTCTCGCGCATTTTTCTTAACCATAAGTCGTTCGTCTTAACATTAATTTTAGAATTGGCATAATATGAATACACAGTTCAGTATTCGACAATACAATGAACATGAAAACATTAATAAAAAACATAAAAAAAAACTTTTTAATTATAAATTGAATCTTTTCTCTTTCAATCAAAGTCTTTTTGAAGTTAACAGACAACTTGGAATTAATGAGGAAAACTTAAATAATTCATATTTCATCACTAATTTACTAGAATTGCCTTTATACAATCCTTAGCTAAATTTTTTATTACTCTAATTAATATTAGTTTCTCAACAAAGCTGTTTGACAAGGTTAGGTTGTGCAGGACGCTTTTCTGTTTAAATTAAAAGATTTGCATTTTTCAATTTGCATCAGTTTGATGTCCTCAGGCAACGCGTTTCATGCAATTTGTTAACGAGATATTCATAGACAAAATTCGTGATATTTTTTTCTATTTTATATCGACAGAATTTGAGATATTTCTTGAAGGAAACGCTTTGATGCAAATTATTTTTTTTATTATTATTTGAAGTTAGAGGAAATGAAGAGACATTACGAAACTTATCTGTTGCACGAGTTCTAAAATAGGAGTATTAAACTTGCATCTTCTGTTAACAAAATTATTTCGATTCACCCATTCATATCTGTAGAAGTAGCTTAGGGGTAACGGTGCCTGATTGCGAGTTTCAAGCGAGACTAACTCTCCTATTTTAGCGAAAGATAAAGAATGAATAAATGTGTCTCATGTACCAGTCACTAAAGTTCGTATGGTGGTGGTGTAGTGGTTAGCGTCGCTGACTACGAATCCATCGGCCCCGGGTTCGAGACCCGACGGCAGCCGGCGCGCAGCAAAACCCAGCTGTTCATCCTTCCACACAATAAAGAAAGTGGTTGGTAGATAAATGGGTACCCTAGGTGGCCAAGTGGTTAAGACGCTCGGCTACTGTTGGGGCGTGGTTCGGATTCCACGTTAAACTGTAGGTCTAAGGTGGAGTGAAAAGCTTGACCTTCGTCAGAATGAACAATTCGGGCGGAAGTTAACCAAAGGTTACCAAAGGTATATATATATATATATATATCTCATAGCCTAATTGAAAAGTATAGCGAGTTAAAAATCTTTTCACATAGAGCGCCATTTCGCCCGTACGCCCATTTCAGGGTACGAGCAGCTCACAGCAGTATTGTCAAACAATTAGTGGGTCAAACTACTGAAGAGGCCCTCATATATATATATATATATATATATACACACACACACACACTAGGATGGCCGCTGCACCTTGCGCAACCAAAAAACCCGAAACACAATCTAGGAGAAGACTGAGAGGGGCGGGTGTGTTACTAAAATCTTACCTGGTTCTCCCTTAACGTGTATACTAAACTTGGTACAGATTACCATAGACGTTAGGTGTGTGTAAACGAACAGACAGGCATCATCATCATCATCATCACCATCCCCTATACAGGGTGTTATTAAAATATGTTAAAAAAATTAGTACACATATTCAGGACGTCAAAGTGGACAGAAACGTTCCTACGAACATAAATCCGCAATCGCTTCGTTTCCGAGATACGTTGCTTTTATGCAGAGGATGATCCAATTAAAATGAAAGTCATTAAAGTTTATCAAAGTTTTTTACAAACAGCGCTCAACATGGTTTCCCTGCATCAGAGTACATGGTTGCATATTGTTTCTGAACAATGTTGAACACGCTGCCACAATTCATCTATGTTATTAACTTCTCTTTAGTAAACAAGATTTTGAAATAACTCCACAAGAAAAAGTCAATTGCATTTAGGTCCGGAGACCTGGGTGGCCAAGAGACGGGACCACGCCGCCCATGTATGTACTCTGATGCAGGAAACCATTTTGAGCACTTGCTGTAAATAAACTTTGATAAACTTTAGTGACTTTCATTTTAATTGGATCATCCTCGGCAAAAATGCAACGTATCTCGGAAACGAAGCGATTGCGAATTTATGTTCGCAGGAGCATTTTTGGTTCACTTTGACGTCCTGAATATGTATACCAATTTATGAAACATAGTTTGATAGCACCCTGTATATATATATATATATATATATATATATATATATATATATATATATATATATATAACTTTCGCACGTTTGAGAATAAATAAAATACTATCAATGAAGATTGCAATAACTAAGATTAAAGGTGATTAATTTCAATTAAAGTTAAAACAAACAAAAAATCCTACTTCCTTCCAAAACCCAGACGTATGTTTGATATACTCCAATTTCTACACAACTAATTAAGTTTCCAAACGCTGAATCTGTTTTTGTGGCTTTTATTCTGTTTTATGAAATATTGATTTCGTTCTTAACTTTAATGTAACGTCTACTGTAAAATTCTTATTAGTTTCTAAATGTAATATTTTGCTTCACTTTCGTTTGATGCTCTTGTTGTACTTTCATCTCATCTCTCTCTCTCTCTCTCTCCTTTTCTCCTGCATGATATTGTGTGTTTCTCTATCTCTTTTACTTTCTCTTTCTTACATACTCGTATCGACCTTCTTTCCCTCTTCCACCTCTTACGTTTTATTATCAATATTTCGGTACGTTTTTCCTCTTTCTAACGTGTTAGTATAAGTCAGTTACTTACGATCAATGAAACACTGTTTTCACGAAAGCAGAAGTGCTCATTTAGAGCTTTTTAATTAAGTGAAATTAATGCACTCAAACTACTGGTACAAGACGATCGGTTATACGTACGAAACGTCTATTCGACATCTCATAATGAACTTAGCTTTCTGAAATGAATAATAGCTATTCTAAAATGTTTATTAGATATTTCAAATATCTGAAAAAGGTGCTTAAATATTTCATATATAGAAAGTTGTAACAATTAAACTTTAATTTATATAAATTATTTTTTCTATTCTTTGCGCCGAGACGCATGCGCAGTGTGGTTAAAAATATTTCCAAATTGTGGCACAGTTTGTTTAGTGTTCGTATTTATAGGCTATTTCGAAAAGAGGCGAAAAACAATTATTATTGTGCATTCATCCATTTATTCCGTGTAGGCTTAGGTCTTCAAAGTGTATTCTTGCATTTATTAATTTTATTTATTTGGCTAGGCTTTGGCTATTAAAGTCTTTCAAGATTAAGAGCCAGCCTGTGACTTTGAGCCTAGTCTTAGACTTAGACTCTTGATATACAGTTGGCCTACTCTATGTTCAATCTCTAGGTTAGACAGCCCATACTTGAGAAAAGGCACTGATACATTAAAAAGTGTTCGGGCTAGAGCAACTAAAATGAATCCAGAACTGAGAAGTAAACTATCCGAGGAAAAATTAGCTGAACTAGATATGTTTCCCTTTGAAAAGCGTCAACTTATGAGAGAACTAATTCGAGTACTTAAAACTTATAAATGGCGTTGATAATGTAAATTACAGGAAGTTATTTAATTAGGATACAAAGTCATTTACAAGAAGAAATCGTTATAAATTGGAAGTCAAAAGTTTCAAGAGTAATGCTATGAAGCAATTATTTTCGTATAAACTTAAACTCCTTGAATTGTCATGCCATAAACATTCCAGTTTAGTCTTTTCAGTTGTTTAAAAAGTTGGGACCATTTATACATTTCAATTGACTTACTGAAATGTCTAACGAAATGTTTAAGTAATGTGAAATGAAGGTAGACATTTCAAAATTCGCAAAACTGGAACAATGATACATCTAACGAAATGTCTACTTCTATTTAGGGTGTTCTGCAGAATCCTTCGCCAGTTACCTTCAAAACTCTTCAAGGTCATTGTGATGGAATTACATATTATTTTTAACTGAAATATGTAATTAAATCGTTTTATTAAGTGGAAATACGATCGTTAAAACCTAAAAATACTTTAAGGGTGAATCTGTTTCGACAAATCAGAATGAATTAAACATGTTTAGAGCACCAGATTTAGTTATTATACAAACGTACTCGACAATCACAAATGAGTCGCAGCTTATTCAAAACTTTTAGCCTAGGGTTGTGTTGGCTTCAGGTGAAGAAGATGAAATTGTTTTCTGCTTGTGGCATTGATTGTGGGAATAACAACAGAAAAAGAAATGGACCTTTTCCAGCTTGTGTACCGTTTTTCATATAATTTATTTTTGATTGGTCATACAACCGCCGTCGATTATAACAACTTTTTAAGAGAGGTAAGTTCTTGATAACCTAACCTAACCTAACCAAACGTAACCTAACCTAACCTAACCTTCTGTTTTACTCTATGCTGTGCCTAACAGAAGCAAAGAAACACTAGAAAGTTGCATAAAAGCCAACATTGTAGAAAACGGTACATAAACTGGAAAACGTCCAAAGAAATTACATTAGTGATAGAAGTTACAGGCTAACAAAGTCTATGACATCCACTCTAGGCGAGCCCAATAAAGAAGTTCATTCACACCATGCGTACACATATCTCGTGTACTCAACTACGCATTAGCGGATAGAGGAAAATAAATGATAACATGAAACGCTAGACTACTTAATCTAACGCTAGACTACTTAATCTAACGCTAGACTACTTAATCTAATCGCTAGACTATTTAATCTAAAACGCTAGACTACTTAATCTAATTGCTAGACTACTTAATCTAATCGCTAGACTATTTAATCTAAAACGCTAGGCTACTTAATGTAATTGCTAGACTACTTAATCTAATTGCTAGACTACTTAATCTAATATGCTAGACTACTTAATCTAATATGCTAGACTACTTAATCTAATCGCTAGACTATTTTAATCTAATATGGTAGACTTCTTAATCTAATCACTAGCTACTTAATCTAATATGGTAGACAACTTAATCTAATCACTGGACTATTTAATCTAATATGCTAGACTACTTAATCCAATCGCTAGACTATTTAGTTTAATATGCTAGACTACTTAACTTAATCATTAAACTACTTGCACTAATCTAATAAAGGAGACAAAGAAAAAATGGGAGACAAAGGAAAGACAAAGGAAAGAAATGTTGCCCAAATTGATTCCTAAGCTCAGAAATGACTCCAAAAAGTTTTAACTTCACCGCAGGTATGTTGAGTTAAATTTTACGTTTATCAAACCCACATACTCAAATTCTAACATACATTTCTTTTGTGTCACAATGATGAAGTTAAAAAATCAGTTATCTCGTCAATGTTCCTCAGAACTTACAGATTTTGTGATCCACCATATTTAGATTTTGAAATAAATGACGCAACTGATATCTTTCGCGCCTTACATTATCAAGAGGTATTTTGTTAACCACGCCTATTAGGCAGCCAGAAATAAATATTTTGCACGAAATAAAAATAGGAATACTGATAATAATAATTTTAACAATAATGATAATGGTTATAATGACGAAAATGTAAACAATAATATTGGACATGTACGGTGGAGAGCGCAAGAAAGCAACTCGCTCCTCCACCAGGCCAGACCTAGAGGCGGGGCCACCAGCTTGACCTCCGTGTGAAGAGAGACCAACGCACGAAACAACATGAGGCATAAGGCATAAGGCATATTGTACCATAAAATAAACACGTAGAGAATACAAAGAAATTTCTCAGAAAAAGTAATTATAAAATAGTTTTCAGGTTTCGTTACAGACAGTTATCAGCCAAATAATAAAAACAAAGCTGATATGAATGATAAATCCGTTGGGGTATATAAGATCCTTTGTAATAACTGATAAAAACTATGCACTCTTAAAAACTCTTCGCTGTGTTTACCTTAAATCCAAGCGGAAAGAACGTACTGAACGTACTTTGGGTATAAAGTATGTAGAGTACATTAAGTAGATCGAACGTACACCGACAGTACATCGAAAGGTTTTCTTTTAACTCTGGAAGAGTATTATTTATATTTTTCACTTAAAATGCTGGGCAAAAAAATTAGGACACCTCATGGATCACCTGAAGATCAGGGTCCCCAGCCTTCTTTAGTTAGCTTTATAAAGCTAACTAAAGAAAATATCACGACCTAACCAATCGTCAAAGGCGTCCAGTTGACCTAACGATTGGTTAGGTTAGGTCGTGATATTTTCGTCAGTTAGCCTTATAAGGCTAACTAGAGAAGGCTGGGGGCCCCTGATCTTCAGGTGATCCAACCTCATTTACTTTTGTATTTTTGGGGTTTATTGTAATGTTAATTTAGGAACATTTCTTTAGATTAATAATTTTGAACTATACATCATTGGAAAGGAAATTTTGTGAGCTTTTTAATGATATATAGTTCAAAATGATTAATCTAAAGGAATGTTCCTAAATTAACATTACAGTAAATTCGAAAAGTACAAAAGAAAAATGAGGTGTCCTAATCTTTTTGCACAGCATTGTACTTCCAGAGAACACTGCTTGCCAATAAGATAATAACCGTTTCAATTACTCTCTCTACTAGTTACTATCTACTATCTACTCTATCTACTATCTACTCTATCTACTATCGACCTACTGTATATGTACTCTTAAAGTGCGTTATATTTTACAAAACATATTTAATCCATTTTTTTCCTCTCGGATCTAAGGTACACACAGCAAGCAGTTCTTAAAGTGTATATTAATGTACAGGTAGAAGTTTGGAAAAGCGAATGGAGGAGCAGAAGAAAGATGTCAGATTTTCTAACGAATCTAATACAGTTTTTAAACAAGTTCAACATAATAATCTTTTAATTAACCGGAGCGAAATAAGAATAGTTTTAATTAAAAAAAATAATATTGATTCTGCCTTAATCGAAACTCTTCGAAACTTCAACTTATCTAAAGGTAACTGTAGATTTAGTTCGACGATAAGGAAAGTGATGACGTGCCATGCCCCATTCACCTGAGCTCCAACCCTCCAGTATTTAAGATGCAAGGATCTCACTTCTCTTTATTTCTTTCATTGTACAGATGAAAAATGACATGTAAAGGCTCGAAACTTGTATTGTGAATATTAATAAACTCTTCTCTTGTGTGTATATATATATATATATATATATATATAATTATAATATATATATATATATTATCTCTGTTATCAAGTATTACACGTGTATTGATAAACGAAAGATGAGCAAAGAGAGGTGGGGATTCTTCCCTTAATTAAAAAAAAATGGTCTGATGGAGCATTTGGGTGTAAATAAGGATTTTAAATGAACATAAGGGTAAAATCTTCTGACCAAAGCCATTAATCCGCTTTTGAGTGTTTTACTTTCCACTCTGTAACATAAGGTGTTCAAATATATTTGATTTTTAGGTACATTGATTTTAAGATAATTCCTTTCACTTCAAACTCTGTTTCATAGAAGTAACTTCCTCATATCTTTAATTCTAAATTACTTCCAAATAAACTTAGAGAAAATGTTGCCTGTTTTATTCAGTGAGGTAAAAATTGGGTTTCCTTTACATTTAGTGAGTAAAAAGTGATAAAATTCCATTCTCAGACCACTGAAAGTACCCTTTCTTTGGATCGATTACTAGAATGGTGTTCTCCATTCTAGTAATATTTATGTATAAAAATGGTACTATATTGGTTCTCTATAGTTCCACTGTAAACGTGATGTTACCATGTTTAGAATATCGTTAATAATTCAGAAATTATTGTACATGACCTAATATCAATATGTTGGAATGCAACTTCAACATATTCTGAGCGTAGGTGGGACCAACACTGAGCTGGTTCTATGTGAAATAATACTTTGCTTTATACAAGACTCCGAGCTTTTTGACGGCTGTTTCAGATAATGATATTATAAAGGGTGGCTAGGAAATGTTGCATGTAATGATGAGACCTAAAATTCCAATGCTGACAGATAGTGAAATCTTGGTATTACTGGAAATTATGTTGGATAATGGTCGGTTGGTTCTTTCGCTAAATATGGTAAATTTAGTTTTGTGTGCATTCAGAGATTGTTAGAACCCCACTCTTTGAGGAATAATCTGTATTGACTCTATGAGACTGACGTATATTGACGTGGGTATATTGTGGTTTGAGAGTAATGGATCTATGGAGGGTTGTCATCAGCCTAAGAATGGATGAAATTTGTTGTAGCAGAGTGGAATAATGTTGAAGAACGATAGAAGTTTAGAAGTTGGAAAGTCGGAAAGAAGTCCATTCAATACTATACGTATTCTACCCTCTGACAGAAAAGATGAAAAACCCATGCACATCCCTCGCACTGTAACTTCTAAATGCTTTGCTGAATCAATTCGATTCTACTCTAATTATTGTAGCGAAATATGTGGGAAACACTTCAAGATCAGATTTGGTTGTACTACAAGCAACCTCAGATGTAGATTACTGCTTTCTAGTTGTTTATGTGAGTTATTGTGGAGGAAGTAATGATGGAGGGATATTTAGAAACACACTTTTTAAACTTACCCAAAGCATGTTCAATCACCAATAACCAGAAGGATACGTCTTCAGTTATCTTTAATGGGGATGAGACCTACAGTATCTTCTACTTCCACAATTAATGAAACTATACTTTCAAAGACATTTGAACAATGAAAAGAAGATTTTACTACGGCTCATCAAGGGCAAAGATGAGTATAATTTTGGAATCATAGATAACAAATGGAGAGTCTCTGAAAGACCAGTGCTGTGAGAACCTTATAATGTCAATAAAGTTATTTCAGTTACAGTCATTCAGCATAAATGTATACACTGTTAGCAGAATTGCCCACTAAATGCTGCAATGACGGTTTGAGTAAAATTTGCAATATGCTTTTGCATAGTTGGTGGAAAAACAATCCTTAACAAAATGTATCTTTAATTAATAATTATTGTAATTTATAGATAATGCAGTATGAGTATTGAAAAAACCTTAAAAAAACAAAAAATGCATGCAATCTTGCGTTCTGATACTGATACTGATAAACTGTGTTAACTTTATCGATATATCACTTCTACAAACAATATGGCTTCTTCCCAATTCTTGTCATTTACAGTTCGGATGTTACATTCTGTCAGAGAATGTCTGGCTTGAATTACTGTAAAATTATTAATGTCTCTTTTTTTTAGACGACATTATACACTACTCCGAAATAGGACTAACGTGGTTATACAAAATAGGTATTCAACTACTTAAAGTACGCTTTGTTCATGCTCCTGACTAATTAATCACTGTTTTGTTTCACATGTTAGATTTACGTTCCTCACTTATACTTGTTTATTTATGAATAAAACGCTTTAAAGTCGTCTGACATGATTTATAAATTTAAGAGAGACACTTTCATTGCGTTTTATCATATACGACATAATCTCGCGTGTCTGCAATTAGACCCAAACTCCCTTTTATATTTTTAAACCATATAGCAACTCCTCCAGTTTGAACAATTTGTGGAGCTGTTTGATGTGTAGAGTTAGTTAGTGCTCTGTTAATACGGCAAACGGCATCGTGACAGAGGCCTCTTAAGCATAAAGATGGAAATTTAGTAATGTGTCGTATGGATAAACTCGGAACGTGTGCACTTTTGTGCCTAGCTTAAAATTTCTACATTCTTCGATATCACTAAAAGCTAAATCAGTGAATAAGACATACCAAGCTCAAATAAAACTTAAATATTTCTCGAAATGGCTGAATGAACCAAAAAAAAAATAAATAAAAAAAGATCGGTACTTCCATATACATAGCACGAGAAAGTAAGCGATCAAAAGGCAGTCAAATTAGCCTCAATATTTCCTTGGAATCTTCAATTCCGCGTTCTAACATTGATAAAGGAAACCAATTTCGTATGTAGTACCTTCTTAAAGGATAGCAGGCGATCATAATGACGCTGCATTCTTGTGGTTCAGAAAGAAGAAAATAAATTTTGGATAAACATTTATGATAAGAAAAAGGTGTTACGTACAGGCTGAGGTTTTTTTTTTAATAGTGCAATTTTCAGTTACTTCCTATTTGCATGTATTAGTGTCCACTGAATGTCATAAGTTAACAAAGCTAGCAAACAAAGTACATACAATGGCGGAAAAAAGTTCACGTAGAAAAAAATCTGTAGGAGAACTACAAAGGAATACAAAGGACACTAAACAACAACAGACCGGCTGGTTCCTACAAGGCTGTTTGTTTAAGAGAGAAAGAAGGTCAAAAGATGGAAGAAAATTGAAGGACGAGTGAAAATTCTAAAGCAAAGCAAAGAAGGGAGATTGAAAGAGACGAGCGAAATTTAAAGATAAGTAAAAAATTTTAAAGCAAAGAGGAGAGAATCCGAGTGAAATTTCTACAATACTTTTATACGTTAACAAATACTTCTAACTGTGGGTTTAAGGCAAGATAAGCATCTTATTCTAGTCTCTTTTTAAAAGACTCGACCGAATTACTTTGAACTATGCTGGCTGACAATCCACTCCACAAATTAACTACACGATTGAAGAAAAAATGTTTAGCTTCATTAGAATTAAAATGTTTACCCACTAATTTGAGACCATGGGTTCTATTTGCATTTCTGAAGGTGAAATATTTTTCGGCGTTATCAAAACCTTTAATCATTTTAAATACTTGGATTAAAATTCCTCGAATTTGCCTTTTCACAAATGAGAATAAATTTAACGTTTCTAAACAGGTAGCGGATGATTTGTTTCTAAGTCTGAAAATCATCTTTATAGCCCATAGCTGCACTCACTTCCCTTCTATGTTCTGCCGTAAATATAGGGATCAGAACTGAACATAGTATTCAAGGTAGGAGCGTGCAAAGGAATCATATACAGGAGTTCCTCGTTTTACGAACGTTAGTTTTACAAACGTTCGTTTTACGTCTTTTCGGATTAACGCCATTGAACAAGTAGGGAACACTTTTCGTTTTACGCAGACGTTTTTCGGACTAACGTAATCGCCAACGCAACTTATTGAGAAAATTGACGTTACCGTGTAACGTATTCCTCATCATGCCTCCGCGCTCGGATACAGTTCTGCGCAATGTACTACCGTGCAAACCCTGAAAAGGTTAATTATTTTGATTAATTTTATCTTTATATATCGTCGATGTTATTATTCTTTTGTAATATGTATGTATTCAATTGTTATTTATAGAGGGAACAGGGTCTAAACAGGGGTTTACACGTAGAGTATTGGATTTATGATAACATATAAGTACTGATTAGAACGCATCTTTAATATTTAGCTTTAAATCAATGGGAAAACCATTTTCGTTTAAGCAATTTCATTTCGCGCAAGGATTTCCAGGAATACATCCCTTGCGTAAAACGAGGAACTCCCGTAATGTTAGCACTTCTTCTCCGACTTAAATTCAAATAATATCTTCCAATAAATCCTAAGACTCTATTTACTTTTCTAACCATTTGCATACATTGCTTACTCGGTTTGAGAGTGTCGGCACCATTAATACCTAAATCTTTCTCTTTCATAACATTCGTTAGTGACTTTAACTTTGTTTCTACCGATATACAAAGTTTTACATTTATCTATATTAAAGTTCATTTGCCAAATTTCTGGTCACTCGAGTTACTTATTAATATCTCCTTGAATTTGCAAACGTTCTGCCACTGATTTTGTTCGTACTTCTACTTTGGTATCATCCGCAAACTTTGAAATTATACTCTTAATAATTCCTATATCAATGTCAATGATATAGGTAATAATAATAATAATAATAATAATAATAATAATAATAATAACTGGTTAAGGAATAGCCCTACCAGGTACTTCATGTCATCGTTTTCCTTATGATGAACTGTTGAATACATTAACCTTCTTAAACACGCCTCTTTCCGCATACACACTCACTAAAGAGAGAGAGAGAGAGAGAGAGAGAGAGAGAGAGAGAGAGAGAGAGAGAGAGAGAGAGAGAGATTGTGGAATTCCGAAATTCTTTCCTTACCTTCGGCAGAAAAAGGAGGTGAGAAAAAAAGCCAAAACTATGATAATTTAAATAAGGATGACGGCAAACTTGTACTCCGAAAAACCTTCATTATGCAAACATTCTGTCAACAGCGGTTCATTGACTATCCTCATTGGCTATTTGGGACTCAGTCAAAAGGACAAAAGAAGCAGCTTCCACCTGTAGCATTTTGCTGGAGATTTTCAGTTGACCTGAATCTTTGTTCATCAATTTTCTTTTATTTTCCATCTTTTACTTTTAAGTTTTACCAAAACAATTTTTTAACATCATAAATTGTTGGTCGTCGTTGCTCTGCATTCACTTCTCTTATTTCCGTCACGTTTACAAGGGGCTTCACACGCTCGATCCTCGCTTCGACCTCCGGTTTTTTTCATTTAACGCCTCGACGTTCGCCGATTTTCTTCTCAATACTTCATCGCTTCGATATTCGACGTTTACTTCTCCATTCAATGTTTCGACGCTTCAGACCTCATGTTCTTGCTTCCCATTCAGCATGTATGGATACTCCATCACCGCTCAATATCCTTACATATTCGTTGTATTATTGTACTTAATTTGTTTGTGTATTTTGACTGCTAAAAAGGAGATAATTGAAATCATAGTTTTTCTCGTTGTACAAGGTACTTAACATATACAGGGTGTTCATTTAATCAGTTAACTCGGAGAACTGCAAAAAAATAATTAAAAAAGTAACTATATTTCAGAGATGCGCGAAACTTTGTGATGTGAGAAACAATAACAACAGCAATCGAAACACGTCATAACAAATGTTGGGAGTATTCACCACCATGTACTTTGCACAAGCGTGCAAGGCAAAGCATGTTGATGGACAGAGACTGTAACACCTCTAGCTGAATGTTGGCAATGATGATGGCAATGTTTTTCTGCAACTCTCCCAAAGTATGCAAATATGCTTTAACTTCAGAATAAAATATACAGTACTGTCGAAATGTTCAAGTCCAATTGGTACTTCATCATACAGACAGCGATACGGATTTTGTGATGTAATTTTGACGATTATAAATCATTATTTGGTGAGATAAGGTCCAAATTATGTACGTCATTGAAAGAACGGCTCTTCACACGAGATACAGGGTGTTCAAAAAGAAACGCAACCCCCATTGGAGACAGCATATGTCACTGTAACCTAACCCTTTTTTTTTCTATTTTAGATTGCGTTTCTTTTTGAACACCCTGTACAATTATGCCTTAGCCGCTAAGGCATAATTGTACCTGGTTGTATTTTTTCCTAAAATTTGCTTGAAATACGCTAAGCCGGGCTTAGCGTATTTCAAGCAAATTTTAGGAAAAAATACAACCAGGTGATTTTTCTATAAATTCATCAATAGTTTGTAAATCTCTGAAAGCAGACTTTTAGAAGTTGTCAAAATCCAATATTTTTTTCATGACAAACTGGGTTCAGTTTTCTAAAAGATAAATTTTGGTACTTCATTTTCGAAGTCCACGTATGAAATATGTCTTCGAAGTATATTATTCCACGTGAAGTAAACGTACTGTAACATTACCCTCCAAAAATCCCCAGGCAACACAAGTATATCCATCAGGTCAAAACTGGGTCGGAGGGGTCACTTAACTATCCTCTGAGAAGAGGATGGGAAGGTTCAGTCAGCTAATCCCTGATAATTAATTTCCAGGTGTATATAAACTCTGTTCTCTGTTTATACGGTCATTACCAATTGAGAAGGGCCCGCGAGGAGTCGAAATTATATTGGTGTTAAGAAATAAAAATTTACGCCTCCCTGAAGAGTGGTTTCCTTCTCCATACTTCGTCGCGACAGTGCGTTATTTTACATTATACTGTGATACAGTTATATATAGAAGGCTACAGTCAAAAGAGAATTAGTGAAATCACGGTTTCTAAATTGAGGGTTCAAACCCTGATGAAGAAAGATAATTAAATTAGCACCACTGATGAAAAGGACAAACCTGGAAGACAATCAAAGCTATCAGAATCTGATACTAAATATCAGAGGATTAGATCACCAAGTGACATAGGCGACGGAACGTTGGGGGGGGGGGGAAACATGGGGGCCGGTTAGGCCTTTTAAAATTGACAGAGGGGGGCCAGGTCCCCCTGCCAGCTAAGATATTTTGCCATTTTAAACTTTGAAAAAATAAGTTTTTCAAAGTAAAATTGTAAGTTCGTTACTGTACGACTATAGCATGTTCACGCAATCTAGTGAATGTAGTGTAGTAGTATGTTATCAATCCTACTTGGCCCCCTCCACCTCCCCTTACGCGCTGACGTTCCGCGACCACTGCTAAAAGACCCATAAATCCACATCTTAACTATGAGTACACCTCAAAAAAATAAATATTGAATTTTTTTCAAATATTAACTTAGGGAGGATGTTGAGAATGTGTTTTAGGTGGTCTACTTCTTCACACTCATAACTAAATTCTTGTTATCGAATCGAACCTCAAGGAATTTTCTTCATTAATATATCTGTATTAATTAGGGCGTTTCCAAATATTTTTTGGGAGTGTACAGATTTATAAAAGAACGAAGGCTCGGCATTAGGTAGTATTTAACCATTTTATTATTATTATCATTATTATTATTATTATTATTATATATTGGTTATTTTGAAATTTATATTACATTACCCAAAAATTCGTTCTTCGACGGACATTTTTTATTTCGGGACAATACTTTATCCTAGTTAATATAACGTTTAAATTTGTCTTTATATGCACCAGTTATCGACCATTTTCTTGTGAAATATATATATATATATATATATATATATATATATATATATATATAATATATACTAAGGAGCTAGGAGAAAATCTCGTTAATGGATTAATTACTCGGAGTTCCCAAGTTCTCATTAATTTTATTTTTATAAGAATTTCCAAAACCTTATCATAATTAGTTCCCTCATTTTTGACCTGACGTGTAAATTTAAAGTGAAATGCTTATATCGTATTTTAAATCATATAAAATGAAGCCTAATTGAAATTTCCTTAGATTACTCAAAGATTTAGAGGAGAATTTCAAAACTACCTCTTAAGATTTTGGAGTTTAAAAGGAATATTACGAAATTATATATCTTTTACTGGCTGTTTACTAACTAGTTTCGATTTTTAGTAATAAAGGCATTGAGGGCAACTTAGAGACCGGAAGACTTATCAGATACGTTAATTATTTTATCAGTCCAAACTAAAATCTAAGTTTTGAGGGATCGGATTTACAATATAAAATTTATATTAGACGATTTTTATGAAGTTAAGCCTTTAAACGTTCAGGGAAACCGAAAAGCATCAAATGAGAGAATTTTATTAGGTCAGATTTGGGAGGAGTTGGAAAAAAATGGTTAAGTACCATCTATTACAAAAGTCGCGACATCTATCTATCTATCTTCCAGCCCATGCGTTCCAACTTTTGTAACTAAAGTAAGGAAGTAGATTACGAAGTGGAGGTAAATTGCATTGACGGTGTAAATCAGACTGTGGTTAGTGTAAGTTTTGGGAATGGTTTTCTCGTGGATTCTAAAATTTTATTACAAAATAAAAACATAACTCAAAGAATATTCTTGGTAATGATAATGGTAATGATAATGGTAATGATAATGATAATGATAATAGTAATGATAACATTTATTGGCAAGAGACAATTCCCATAAAAAAAATACAGTATCTCTGAAGGTAATAAACAATACAATTAATTAAATAATAATTAAAAAATAAATTCAAAGGCAAAAAAAGGACTACAGTAATAAAGAAAAAACAATAATACACGTAATGAAATAAGTAATAATAAAATTAGTAATAACTTCCGTAAGATAATACTAAAAAAATACAAATAAAATATAATGTACATGTAATGGAAAAGCCAATGTTAAGTAGAGCGAGAGACAAACACTTTCATACCAAGAATGCCATAGTTTAGAAGACATAAAGCAGGACTGAGAAATAGCTTAGACAGTTAGTTTGTCTGAGTTTTTAATTTTCGCATTGGATTGTATTAAGCACCACGTCTAGTTATCTCGGAGAGACTCGAAACATTGCTGTTAGCGAACATTTGAGAGGTTGAGCATCTTGGAGGCAACTTATGCAGCAGTCTACAGGATCTGTTGTAAAGCAAATTGAGGTTTTTTTATAATTAACCCAGAGTTGCTGCCCATAAATACTAGCGCAGAAAGTGTCTTTAGCTTCGTTTGTACAGAATTTGAAGTTCTTTATAATCATGTTTGCCTTAGTACAGTAATTTCGACATTGTCTCTTTATGTCTGAGTCGTCACTCAAGGATCTGGTAATAATTTGACCCGGTTACTTGAATTCTTGTACCTGTTATATTGGTTCGTCTCTCGTTTTGAAAACAATATTAGCTATTTCGTTTGAGCTAATAGGATGGAAGTGCGTAACCTTAGTTTTAGTAACATTAAACTTTAAGTCTTCGTTCTGTAAATATGATTCGCAAATTTTTATAAGATAATGCAGACCCTTTAACCGAAGTGCTTGTTAACACTATATCATCGGCATAAACCAATTTATTCATCCTCATGTTATCTATACAACATCTCACTCTTGCTTGAATGGAATCTTCTTCCTGTTTGCATCGTCTTGTAAATTTCAAGAATGTGCATTCAGATACTTTGTCACTAATTTTCCTAATATCTCGGGGAAACTATAAAATAGACCATATCTTATAAAGATATCTTTTTTCCTTAATCATTACTTGTTAACCTTTTGCTAATCCCTCTTATTTCTTTGGCCTGCTCTTTACAAATATTGTACATATAGCTTACCTCTTGCCTCCTCTTCATTTCCTGGAGAAGTGTTCAATACACGAAAGGCCTTGAAATAACTTTTTATATTCCCTGTGAGTGTGCATCAGTTATTATTTTCACGTGCTTAATTGTGAAATTCATCCCATATATATATACACACACACACACACACACACACACACACACACACTAGTATTATTCAAGTTAACAAAAGAATCGCTAGTTAAATTACTATCCTCTTAGTAATTTGCTCTACATTTACAGAAAAATGTAAAATAATAATTAGTCGATTGATTACCTTTACTCATACTAAAATTAGCCATAATTCTTTTCGGGCTGAACTAGTCAAACTATTAGTTAACCCTTCATGCCTGAATTATGACATTTTTATTTTAAAATTTTTTCCTACTCAAGCTAAAATAACCTCTAATATTCAGATCGTAATGCTCAAAATCGATTATGAAGCTCATGTTGCCATAAAGCAACGGTCGGCATTAAAGGATTAAATTTGAAGCTAGTCAAGTGAATAAGAACACAAACCAATGAAGAAAGCCACTTAATAATAGTTATGTTATAATGTTATAATGTTTCAGACCAGCAAAGACCCGAGGATCCACTCATGGCTAGTCTACGTAACTGTGTTTGTAATTGTGTACTGCGCATGTCCTCCGTGGTGACGGAGGGGACCTACAATTTTACGTGGGTTCCGAACCACAAAAACCTTAATTTTACTACCTTAAACCATACCCAATCTGTCAACATATGCATCTAATCGATTTTTAAACATATTTATAGACGTGCTACTAATTACTTCTACCGGCAAACTATTCCACCTATTTACTATTCTATGCGTAAAAAAGTTTTTGGCGACTGCTGTCTCGAACCTTCTACTTGTCAGCTTACACCCGTTATTTCTAGTTCTACTGTACTGTGGTTTCGAAAAAGCTATCTCTATTTACGTTATCGAACCCATTCATAATTTTAAAAACCTGGATTAGATTACTCCTTAGCCTCCTAGTCTCGAGTGTAATCAACTTTAACTCCTTAAGCCTATCCTCGTACGACTTTGACCTAAGCGACGGAATCTTCTTAGTTGCTCGTCTTTGAACTCTTTCGATTTTGTTTATATCTTTTTGCATATGCGGATTCCAAAATTGGATCGCGTACTCCAAATGGGGTCTAACTAATGATTTATAAAGAGGAACACTAATATCGCGCGATTTGTACTCAAAATTCCGAGCTATAAAACCTAGCACTTTGTTCGCTTTATTGGCCGCTACTGTACTTTGTTTCGCCACTTTTAAATCACCAGTGACTGTAACTCCTACATTTTTTTCCTGATCTACGCTTGCCAACTCCTTCCCTGACATACTATACACAAAATTACCGTTACGCGAACCTATATGTAAAATGTTGCACTTATCGAAGTTAAATGTCATTTGCCATGTGACCGACTTCGTAACACCGCTTCCCGGAGATCAGCGAAGTTAAGAGACATTGAGTCTGGGTAGTAGTTGGATGGGAGACCGTCCTCCGCGCCCAGATTATGTAGCGACCCGTGGTTCGGATCCCACGTAAAGCTGTAGGTCCCCCTCCGTCATATGGCCTTAGATGTTGCGAAGGAGGTTAAACAACCCCAATAAATTTTATAAATGTGACCGACCAATCTACGATTTTATTCAGATCTTCCTGGATTTTACCTTTATCTTCGTCATTTATCGCCCTACCACCCAACTTCGTGTCTGCTTAGTGCATTTGGCTAGTAACTAAATTTTACTAGTATATCATCTGACTCTCCTAGTTCTTAATGAAAAAGAGTGTAGCCTCACACATCTGACTACCCTCACATATTTCACACGAATAAGCTAACTATTCGTAACAAGCAGTGTTGGGAATAACTGTGTTTTGTAACGACGTGTTGGGAACAACGGCGTTACGTAACGACGTTACTTTTTTAGTAGCTGTAGCGGTAACGCCGTTACTTTTGAGATGATGTAACGAAAATGGTAACGGCACTACTTTTTAGAGCGATTTCAATCGTTACTCACTACTCGTTACTTTCAAACTGATCATTTGACTAGTATCATTTATTAGCTGTTAATAGTTGTTTGCTCCTCCAAACGAGGAGGACCATTAGATGCCAGTTTTGAAAAACTAGTGTTCCTGAAATCGAACAACACGCTCCTAAAAAATCTGCAAGATTAGTTTTTTTTTTGGACAGGCCATTTTTTGATTTGAACTTATGTTTTGAATTTTTTGTCATATAGAGGCTTTTTTACTCTTTAGTCTTTTCTTAAAAGTAACGGTAACGGTAATGGTAACGCGTTACTTTTCCATAGAAGTAACTAAAGCGGTAACGACGTTATTTTTTTATCAATGTAACGGTAGCGGTAACGCCGTTACTTATAGAAAGTAACGTGCCCAGCTCTGGTAACAAGAGTAATAGTGCATTGACTAGTAACTAAGATTTACTGACATATTATGTGCCCACCTTAATTGTTAAGGAAATACAGTACATCCGAATACCTTCACCTATTTCACAAAAGTATTCTGTGTACAAATATTTTAGTTTCGAAGGGAAACTAAAATATTTTTGGAAAAGTCTACTTAAAAAATGGGGCCACTAAAGGGAAGAAGTACCCATTTGTACTATATATTTTTTTATAAAAGGTTTTATAAAAAATATATAGTCCAAATGGGTAATTCTTCCCTTTAGTGGCCCCATTTTTTTAAATAGACTACCAAAAAGATTTTATTTATTTTGATTAAATATTTTACTGAATTTTACTGAACTAAACCTAACCTAACCTAAAAATGAGGCCACTAAACGGAAAAAGTTCTGGTTATGTTATGTTAGATTAGGTTTAGGTTAGTTTAGTAAAAGTAAGACTGCATAAAGTACTTAATCAAAATAAATAAAATAGTTCTGGGAAAGTCTGTTTCAAAAAATGGGGCCACTAAAGGAAAGAAGTTCCTACAAATGTGATCAAATACTAATTGAATTTGCAAGTGTAAAGTATTTTGCAATTATTATGTTTGATATAATAATTCGCGCTTTTCTTCTAAAAGTTTTTCAAATGAATTTACAACTTTGACAGTTCTTATATGCATTAATCCTTTAATGCCGACCGTTGCCTTAAGGCAACATGAGCTTAATAATCGATTTTGAGCACTATGATCTAAATATTAGAGGTTATTTTAGCTTGAGTAGGAAAAAATTTCATAATTCAGGCATGAAAGGGTTAAAAAAATTGCTAATAGTGGATAGAAAAGACAAATAAATGATCGATTAATAAGTATTATTGGTCAAATGTGATATACCATATCTATGAAATAAAATTATAATAACATTTATTTTGGTCAAATGGCAGGTTTGTTTTTTAATTTTCTCGTTTATATTAGACTTTCTTTATATTGGACTTTCTTTATATTGGACTTTCTTTATATTGGACTTTCTTTATATTGGACTTTCTTTATATTGGACTTTCTTTATATTGGACCTCGTTTATAGTCTCTGTATTAATTAACTTGAATGTGAAACTAGTGACTTTAGCGACACTGAGAAAAGCGCGATTAGCCATACGATTCGTTTAACTTTTCAAAATTTAGTATATCTACTAACCCAGTGGTTCTCAGCCTGGGGTACGCGAGCGAATCTTAGGGGGTACGCGACTGGGTCCTGAAAATATAACCCTTTTAATTTTATATACGATTAACAAACGACCACGAGTCACACGGTCGTAAGGAAAGTAAAAATCGTCTATGCCTCTCGAAAATCCAGAAAATCCCTTGAAAGAGTTCAACGGGTACAGAAGAAGAAAAAGGTTAAGAACCGCTGTAGTAATCAATCACAAAATGAAACCTAGGCAACTGATTCAAAAGTCGAACGAGCAACTACTCAAAAGTATTAGTAAAAATATTACGATTTTCTCATATATATATATATATTATATATATATAATATATATATAGCTGTTTCTGAACGGCTGCGCTACGTTGTGGCGAAGTTGCAACACGACCATAAGCTTTCAGACATTACCATCGAAGTTAAGCGACTTTGAGTCTATTTATTAGTTGGGTGGGTGACCGCAAATTGCGTCAAGATGATGTAGCGACTCGTTGTTCGGATTCTGGAGATCGTGTCTGCCGCACAACTCTCACCATCAGTACGGACTCTGCTAATTCTCAAGAGTCGTTCCCTTTGAAGGGTGTTTATAGTTACATAAAAAAAAACTTATCTCCAACTACGAGTCTCGAAGAGACGTATAATTTTTTATAATAAAAAAAGTCATAAGACATAGTTTCACTATTCCCTGAAGTGTATTGAACTAAAAAGAGAACGCTAGAAAACAAATAAACTTTGATAGGAGAGAAATTCCCACAAATTTTTGAGAAAATAAAAACACCATTTCTAACATCGTCCACATACACACAATTTGTTCAGTAAGAGTGCACGAATAGCACCGGAATAAAAAAACATATACAGTATATATATATATACTCGTATATTATGATAAAAACAATATTTTTACGTTCTCTTAAACAAAATTCAAGAGAAACCCTTTATATTTCACGTTCTTTCAAGCGAACAAAATAAATAAATTCAGAAACTGTATTAAAGTATTCATTTTTAAATAATAATATATATATATATATATATATATATATATAATATATATATATATATATATATATATATATGGGATGAATTTCACAATTAAACACGTGAAATGAATGAATGAATGATGCAAACCCACAAGGAAAAAGAAAATGATTCCAAGGCCTTTCGTGTATTCAGAAGTACACCCTGACGTACACCCTGACGAGGTGTACTTCTGAATACACGAAAAGCCTTGGAATCATTTTTCTTTTTCCTTGTGGGTTTGCATTATATAATATGGTTCTCAGTAAGAAAATGTGAATCAATGAAGGATATAGAAGCCAAAATAAAACCTGTTTAGGTAAGGTGAACAAGATGTCCTCCTTCTTCCTCATCTATATGAATTGTGAATAATAGGAAAGGGTGACAAAGGCATATATTTTGCTTTTATAAAGGAAGGAAGGGCCAAGGGCGAATATATAATATATATATATTATATAATATATATATATATATATATGAATTTCACTCTTAAAATTTGAGATTAATAAATGATGCGCACCCACATTAAGTGTGCATCATATAACCTTTGGTTAGTTAGCTTCCGCCCGAATTGTTCATTCTGACGAAGGTCAAGCTTTTCACTCCACCTTAGACCTACAATTTAACGTGAAATCCGAACCACGCCCCACCAGCAGCCCAGTGTCTTAACCACTAGGCCACCCAGGGTACCCATTTATCTACCAACCACTTTCTTTATTGTGTGGAAGGATGAACAGCTGGGATTTGCTGCGCGTCGGCTGCCTTCACCGAGTCTCGAACCCGGGGCAGATGGATTCGTAGTCAGCGACGCTAACCACTACACCACCGAGGCGTATATATATATATATATATATATATATATATATAACTGCAAACACGCAGTATAATTAACGTAAAGAACGACGCTTGTATAGGAGAATATTCCGCGCAATACGAGATAGAAAGAACGAAACAAATGAAAAAATGAGGTAACCACCCGGGAATCGAACCCGGGTCTTCCGATTGCCGATTCCCGGGTGGTTACCTCATTTTTTCATTTGTTTCGTTCTTTCTATCTCGTATTGCGCGGAATATTCTCCTATACAAGCGTCGTTCTTTACGTTATATATATATATATATATATATCACACACACTATACAGTATATATATATATATATATATATATATATATATATATATATATATATCATCACCTTTCATTTATTTTAGTTATGTATGATTTTTTGTAAAATCTTGATAATAAAAATAACAATAATAATATAATAATAATAATAATAATAATAATAAAATAATAATTCCTTAGTCGTGTTCAAAAGAACAACTTTAGAAGTTCTCGAACGCCGGTTTCGGATCGATTCGCGGCCGCGCCTACATAACGTCTACATAACATTTACGATCACAAGTATGTACTTACAGAACCGGCCTTAGAGTTTATAGCGCCCAAAGCAGAGCTGAGCGCGGGGCCTCTCCTACTAAAATTCATATAGTGCATAAATATAATATTTCATTGCATACATAATAAAAAAAAATACAAATACATAATAAAATACATAAATACATAAAATAAAAAAAAATAAAATAATATAAACCAAAAAATACATAATAAAAAAGGCGAGCGAGCGTTAGCAATGTTAAAACTGCAGAAAAATGCGAGTCTTGTCGACTCGATGCCACGTCGATTGGAGGCTATAATCAGGGCTAAGGGTGGACCAACTAAATACTAAGATGCAGAGTTAAAGTCTTTGATAAAGGTTCAATATATTGACAGTACTCAATAAACATAATGAATTTATTCTATTTCTTTGTAACACCTGACAAGATATTCTAATATTTTTGTATGTCGCTATGCATTAACTTTCTACTATTTCGTAAAGTGTTTGCTATATTTTAATTATTTGTTTTCAAAACTGGCACACAGAGGTGTCTTTGAGTAGCTGAAACGGTTATCTTCTTGACAAGCGGTGTCCTCTAGACTTCCAGCGATTAAACTAAACCTCTTGGTGTACCTTCGGTCTAGCGAGTGTATTCTAGGCCTGTTCAAAAATCAACGTTTTCTTATTTTCATAGGTTTCTGTACATTTTCCCATGCTTTTTGACCTGAAAAAGCCGAAAATCACAACTATTTTGACCTAGGATGTTGGGAAGCATTGCCGCATGGAGCTTTAAATTTTCTGCCTTGAAATCGGCCAAAGCGCCAATTCCGGGGTCCCTTGAATTATGTTTTGCACTTTAACTTTTGATCTAAACAAGATAGAGCAACAAATTAGGTATCAAATGAAAGAGCATAAAATTAATAAATAATAATAATAATAATAATAATAATAAATAAAAAATAATTAATAATAATAATAATAATAATAATAATTATCTATCATTTTTCAGGAAACAACAGAAACTCAATCAGAATCTAGAAAACCATCTACAAGTTACAACTTCACAATGGCATTAAGCAAGGAGCTGAGGGAGCTCCGTGGGCGCACAGTTGATATCTCAGAACCTCCACATACTGTCCACAGGCAGGTGTCAACTGGGCCATCTACCAGATCTCTCACTGAAACTTTCCTGGTTGGATACCCTTCAGCTTTTATCAGTGGTTCCCAGCTTCCCACCAACAGACAGGCGTTCCAGTATTTCCTTAATCTTCAGAATTTACCGGAAAATGCAGGGAGGCCCATGGTTCAAGACCTTGCATATGAAACAGTTGAATCTATCATCCCATTCTGGCAGATGGCTAGGATCAAGACAATGACCAAGTACAACGCAATGAAGCTCTTCATGAAACTACATGAGAAACATCGTGCTCTGGTGAAAAGCAAAGGAAGAGCAAGTAACCCTGGAGGAAAAAGAGGAGCATTTGTGCTGGAATTAGACAGCCTGTTCGATATAGGAGCTCCAGATGCAATCCAGGAAATACAGAACAACAGACTGTTATCCAGAGAGAAGAAAGATGAGGATATCAGGTTCTACTAAGACCAAAAGACTGAGAGGAAAGGTCATATGTCTGGTCATGACAAGACTTTTGAGACAAGATCCCTGCAGCAAGCAGCGAGGAATGAAAGACTGCAGCATAGACAAGAACAAGGTAAACTAATTACTTTGAACGTTACAAAAAGTTTTAAGTTTTACTCCATTGCGATATTTAGCATGTACTTAACAATTACTGTCTTAACATGTTGTACTATTTTACAGCTGCAGCAGAACAAGAGGCAGTTGTTCATGTGGATGACATTACCTGGGGTGACTCAACTGACAACGACGCTAACACAGAGGACATGGATTACCATCAGCCTCGTCCTGGATGTTCTCACCATCAAGACACTGTGACTAGTGTGACTTTGACGTTTCCAAGGAAGGTCATGGAATGTGATGTCATCTGCAATACAGCTGATCGTCTTGGTTTATCAGACAATCAAGTTACTGCCATGGTTTCTGCCACCTTGAAAGCTGGAGGGGCTGATCTGGATAACTTCGTCATCTCAACCTCAAAACACGTCGCAACAGAATGCTGTCCAGGTATAATATCAGCCAGAGTCACATGTCCAAGTTTTGTGAAAACCCCCCACAGTACGCTGCCTTACACTGGGATGGAAAGTTGCTCAAAGATGTCTTGGGCAGTGAACCTGGAAGTACCTCAGAGACTTTAGCTGTGCTAGTGTCTGGTCCACCTTCATACACTGAAGGAAAGTTATTGGGAGTACCTGTCATCGACAATTCTTCTGGCACAGCTCAGGCTGAGGCTTCAATGGATTTACTAGAGACATGGGAACTTACGGATAATGTTACTGCCCTTGTTTTTGACACTACATCCAGTAACAGTGGAGTTCACAGAGGAGCTGCCAAACTGCTAGAGAAAATGCTGAACAAAAAGGTGTTTTATCTGGCCTGTCGACATCACATCCTGGAAATCCTAGTAGGAGCAGTTTGGGAGAAGCTGTTTGGGAAGGTGAAGGGGTCAGATAATCCCTGGTTTGAGCATCTGAAGGATGTTTGGACGGACTTGTCCAAGGAAAACCCAAAGATGCTGGCTATCAACAGCAAATGGCTGAAGGAAAAGAAGAAGAACAGTGAAGAAATACTCCAAGACATTCTAACAGCAGAAAGGCTTCCAAGAGCCGACTACAGGGAAATGGCTGAACTGACAGTCATTGTTCTTGGAGGAACGCCTCCTCGAGGTATTCACTGGAGTCGACCAGGCGCCATTCATCAGGCCAGATGGATGGCCAGAAACCTGTACTCCATGAAAATGCTGATGTTTGCAGATCAACTTGAGTACGACGAAGACACTGTATCAAAGCTGGAAAGACTCAACACCTTCCTTGCGCTGTTCTACACTCCTGTATGGATGATGTCAATGTCTGCTGCAGATGCTCCCGTGAATGATCTAAGTCTAATCCAGGACATGTTGAAGTACAAGAAAACTGACCCAGAGCTTGCTGATGCAGTACTTAATAAGATGGAAAACCACAAATGGTACCTGACGCAGGAAGTCGTGCCATTTGCCCTGTTCAGCAGTAGATTGAGTGACACATTGAAGCACGACATTGCTGCCCAGTTACATGCCACTGAGAAGCCAGACAGCTTCAGAACAGGAAAGCCTCTATTCCAGAGAGTCACAGCTAAGACCACCCTGGTTGATCTCATTGGCCCAGAATCACATTTCCTGCTGGACACACTGAACATTGGATCCGAGTGGCTTCTGGAACCTGTCACGTCTTGGCCACAGAATGAGGACTACAGAAAAGCGTTGGACTATGTTAAGAATCTGAAAGCGGTGAATGACATTGCTGAACGTGGTGTCAAGATGATGAGCGACTTTTCAAATGTCATAACAACAGATGCCAAGCAAAGGGACTATCTCCTTCAAGCTGTGGAGTTCAACAGACGCCGCTTTGACAGCTTCAAGAAACAAACTCTCAACAACTGACTGTCTAAATGTCATTATGAAATTAATCATCATGTAATGCTTTCACTTCTTGATCGATTAGACTTGTGACAAAATGTTAATCTCAAATTTGTGTCATGAATAAGGCGCCTTGTCTGCCTTGAGTGTGAGAAAACGAATTTTGTGATATTTCTGAAATTTTTGTATGTACCAATGTGCCATTTCTTGTTCCAAGACTATCATAATTGTATAAGTTAGAAAGAGGATTAAAAACACTTTAATTTGGTGCCTATTTTGTTGCTCTATCTTGTTTAGATAAAAAGTTACAGTGCAAAACATGATTCAAGGGACCCCGGAACTGGTGCTTTTGGCCGATTTCAAGGCAGAAAACTTAAAGCTCCATGCGGCAATGCTTCCCAACAACCTAGGTCAAAATGGTTGTGATTTTCGGCCTTTTCAGGTCAAAAAGCATGGGAAAAAGTACAGAAACCTATGAAAATAAGAAAAAGTTGATTTTTGAACAGGGCTAGTGTACTCTTTTCATACGCAGACTAGGGTTTATCCAGACTAGGGTTTATCCAGACTAGGTTTATTCCTTTTTTCTTCGGTTTGGAAGTTTTAGAGTGTGGACGTGACCAGTTAACTGTCCTCATCTTTATTTTCCTCTCTCTAAGACAAGAAAGAAAGTTCCTTGTATGGTTCCAGTGTTTGTAACGTCTCACTTTCTGCATAAGTTTGTAAGTACTCTAGTTGTTTTATATCATTTACTCTGTGATTTTTAGTTTTTTCTATATCAAATGAATAGGAAATTTTCTTAATTGAATTCTTATTATTTTCTTCATCCCACTTTAATAAATTTGTCATTTTCCAATTTTTCAGTCTTTTTCTTTTCAGATTTCCTTATACAGGGTGTACATAAAGTCAGGATCTATTTTTGTGAAGCACTTGGAAATTATATGGAATTCAATCATAAAATGATAAAGTGGTAACATTTATTAAATAATTAAGAGTAGGATTCGACGTGACGCCCATCAGTATCCCTGCACAGCTCAAATCGTTCCGCAGCATTTCTAAACACATTCTGGAGCATTTGCGGGGTTATGTTATCTGCAGCAGTTCGTATACGTGTCCGTAAGTTTTCAAGACTCGTAATCTTCGTCTGATAGACGTGCGATTTGATAAAGCCCCATGCAAAGAAATCTAAAGGGGTTAAATCTGGTGATCTCGCTGGCCAAGGTCTGTTGCTTCCGCGTCCGATCCAGCGATTTGGAAAACGTCCATTTAGATAAACCTGAACAATTTTGGCATAGTGACAAGGAGCACCATCATGTTGATAGACGACGGTACTAACAATCCTATCCCCAATCAGCTGAGGTTCAAGGAATTGCTGCAACATGTCCAGATAAATAAGCCCCGTAACTGTAGCTTCAGCAAAGAAAAAAGGACCATAAACCTTAGATTTTGTTAAACCCATCCAGACATTAACTTTAGGCGAGTCTCTTTCCCAATTTTGGACGAAAACATTCAGTCTTTCATCTGCCCAAATTCGACAGTTATGGCGATTTACTTTTCCACACGTATGGAAAGTGACTTCATCACTAAAGAGAATGTTGCCCATTAAATTATCACTCCAGATTTGTTCTACGAGATCAGCACACACAGCACTTCGTCGAGGGAAATCTTCCTCATGTAAATCATGTAAAACCTGCAAATGATAGCTTTTCTTCTGCAAATTAACTTTCAGAATTTTGTGCACAGATGACGTTGGGAGGCCGAGTCTGTGTGATGCAGCACGAACGGACGTACGTGGCTCCTCAGTGATAATTCCGCGTACTGCATTCACGGTAAGATCTGACATACACGGTCGTCCTGATCTTGCTTCATCATTTACAGATCCCGTTCCTTTAAATTTGTTCACCAATTTTCGTATTGTCTTGTCTATTGGCCCCGGCTTATGAAATCTTCTAAACTTCTCTCTGATGTCATTGTATTTCTTTCCCTCGATTCGCCAAATTATTATTGCCACACGCTCTTCTGTATTCATTCTAAGGGCTTCTGAAAAGAAAAATAGAAAAAAATAATTATTTCACAAAAATAGATCCTGACTTTATGTACACCCTGTATATTTTCGTGTCATCCACTAAACACGATACAACACTAATCACTGTTGTTATTATTATGAATAACAAAGGAGCTAATTTGGTACTTTGTGGAACAGAAATGACGACTTCGGAAACTACAGATTTAACTCCATTTACTACTAGACTACATACTTTTTGCGTCCTTTTATTGAAAAATTAAAGATCAGTAGTCCACTTTCCCAGTAATTCCTAGTTTTGAAACTTCTGTGGTACAATCTCATGGTTACATTTAGCGAAAGGTTCATAAAAATCAGTAAATATATATTACGTCTATATTGGTTTCCGACAAGATGTTTCCCGTATTTTCTCTTAGGAAGCTAATAGTTGTGAAAGGCATAATCTTCCAGCTCTAAATCCAACTTGTTTTGGATTGAATACTTTATTTTCTAGTCAGTAGAAAGCACTTTTATCTATAATCACTCGTTCAAGGCACTTTATAAAGAGGAAAGTAAGGCCGCTGGTCAGAGATCACTTGTGTAGACCTAAGATATTTTTACTTTTTTTTTTTTTGCCAAAATATAAAAATATTTCATTCTTTGTTTTCTGATATTTTGTATTCTTCTTCTCTTGTTTTGGAAATGTTTACTTTAAATTCATTTTTATTTCGTTATTTTTTTTATTGTATTTTTTTTTAACTTCAGTTTATTGAAGTCTGATTTATATTTGCGAATATTTTTCACCCTTGCTTTCGTTGTCTAAATTGTTTTGACGCTTTTTTAAATTTTACTCAATTGTCTTTATTGTCTGTTGGGCATGTGGCATAACAGTATTGGATTGAATTTGCTTTCTACAGTTGGTAAGAATACTACTGAAGTACTTGAATTGAACTGAATTGAATACCTTCATTAATAATAAAATAAATACATTCGTTTTACAATTTACAATGACATAAATAATATTGAAGCTGGACTCTTTACTTTTTTTAATTTGGTCCTTAAGCTTTAGGCTTTACTGGGCTCTTATTAAAAATAAAAGATAGTTATTATTAATAATAAATAAATAAATAAATAAGTATTATTAATAATTAAAGTATGTATTAATCTTAAATTATCATTATCGATATGACAAATGCAAGTCATTATTGAAGATATTATACCAATACCATACAAAGAAATCAATATTATATACGAGAGATAAGAACTGAACAATCACGAGTAATGTGTCTTAAATCCTAGATTCCACACGAGAAATAAATAAACAATAGTAATGTACATTAATCCTTCCCAGTTCATTTCTTTAATTTTTTTATGATTCAAATTCCCCAATCATTCAATTCATATTTAGTCCTCAAAAATATTCCCCTTTTCGCCACAAAGAGTTTCACGTTCTTTGGTACGCAATTTCATTTGTATTTCAGTTAGATTTATGGTCAGAAAATTTGTTTTTGTCAAATTCCTAGATATTATCATGTCTTTTATTTTGGCAAAATTAAGTTTAGGGTATATTGAGGCTCCTTTCGAATACTTACGGCAATTTAGTAAACGTATATATTCATAGAATTTAACAACATTTTGGTCTGAACTCCATTTCCTTTTGATATATTGCCATGAAATTTCTCAACATTAACAGTGTCATTTTTTTTCTGTGCTTTGAAAGGAAAGTTAAAGTCTCCACAAATTAATATTTAATGTCAGAATTTTTATACGGTCTTAGCGTATTTTCTATTTCATTTTTAGCTATTTAAATTAATTTTCTGTAGTATTTGATAGCCTGTATACACGTTTTTTAAGAATAAAATTTAATTCCTGTAAAATGAGTATTATAACTAGTATTTGACTTGTTTACCAACATTTCTTACGTACGCAATTTAATGAACATTTTATTCACTTTGAAAGTATTCTAATCATTTATTCCTATTTCGGAATCGTCATCGTAGTTTTTACAATTACAAATGGTAATTTCAAACAATGGTAATTTCAAACAATGGTAATTTCAAATGCTAATTTTGAAAAATTATAGTTTTAGAGCTTTTTAAAATTTTTCTTTTCCTGCATTTTAGAATTTGATGAACTCACTGGTTTAACTGGTAAAAACGTTATGTCCGAGAGAACAGACCTTTCCTCACTTATTAATTACTCTTAGTTTGGTAAAGCACCCGATACACCTAGCTGGTTCTTAATTTCTTTCTATAATAAATTCATGTTAAAAGAATACAAAAATTCATGAAAATGATTATCACAAATGTTTCTGTCAGATCTTGTATTAAAATAAGATACTTAATTACACTTTCTATGCTATACAGTAGCTACTTGAGTGATCTTAATAACTATCAAAATATGACCTCTACTAATAAGTGCCTTAAAGTTAGAGAAATGATGGGGATTACTGTATGTATTTATGACTGTGTATCATTTCTGACAGCAGAAATAAACAAATCAAAGTATTACCCCAGATTCTACCTGGAAGTCAAAGAAGAATTTCATAAACATATAGTACCGGAGAGGAGTTATTAACGCTTTCCATCCCAGCGTGGATCAATATGGGTCCATAACACTGTATCTTTTCTTCTAATTTGTAAATAAATAGGCTGGAAAAGGTTAAAGAAACCTCAGGATCGATTAAAATACTTTGAGGAGGGAGTTTGACATTTTTTAACGAAGACAAGGATGTATTATTTTTTAATGTTACTCAACTTAAGAAATGAAAATTGTTATTGTTTTAAATGTTATTTATTAACCGCTGTCGTGTAAGTAATTGTTTTTCAAAGTAAATAACTAATAAGTAAACATCGATTTCTCCATACACACACACACACACACACACACACACACACACACACACATATATATATATTCATGGGGAAAAGTAGTTTAAGAATGAAAAACATCGTTCAGATGTTGAACATAATTTTTTTTTAATTTAGAATTTGCAGACATTTGGGAAAATTACTATTGCCATCTTCAGTGCTTCAAATAAGAAATTTTAAGTAACTATTTTGTGTCACTGTTTTACAAAATGTAAATAAAATTAAATACATAAACGTAAACATTGCCAAAAAAAAATGATAACGTAGTGGAAATAATTAAAAACTAAAACGGTATAAATATCCACAAAACTTTAAGTTAAAGGCGAATTTTAAGCCTCAAAAAGTATATAAAAAGGCAACGTAAACATCAAAGAACTTTTTTAAAGGTTTTAAAAATTACAGAAATGAAAAAAACAGAAAAACTGCGAAATATAAAAAAAAAAAAAATAAAAGGCTTAAAAATTGCTTTCGATTCCAAAGGTTTAAAAGTGTATTTAGAAACAAATAAACATTACAGTTGGAAGTTGGAAAAACAGCACTGAAATTGAGACTTATCAGAATGAAAGAAAAGTATTTCAAAAGACAGAGTAAAACTTTCGGCTTTACATTATTTTAAGCATTTAAAAACGCTCAACCTTTTTAGAGTTGGTAAAAATACAATTTAAGATGTAATAAAAACTTTACTGAAATGAAATTAATTCCATTATAAGTATTAAATGCAGTTATTTAGTCAAAGGAGAGAATACGCAGAGAAACTCATTTTCATCACTTCACATTGAAATCATTTCGTCAGTCACGGCCGCTTCTTTGAAGTGCAAATTTTTCACACTGACGAAATTTCAACAATTTGTCGAAAGAATTCAATTAGTCTTTTGTCTTCTGGTTTCGTATATTTAAAATAAATGATAAACAGAGTGACAGAAATGGGGGTGGGGGTAATGGGAGAGAGGGGTGGGGGTAATGGGGGGATATGCAACGAGGGGGTGGGGGGTTAGCCCCAAGTTGCATAAAGTGGGGTAAGGGGGTTTTGGGGGTAGAAGGAGAATGACCTCCCCCCAAAGGGGTAACTTCGCATTCTGAGCCAGTGGGTTAAAAATTTGGGTATTTTTTACTATTACACCGGTCTCCGGTAGAAAGTTTTAAAAGCTGGTTTTCAATGTTAAAGACACGACTTAAATATGGGTATAAAAAATAGGTTAGGTTAGGTTAGGTTAGGTTAGGTAAAAAAGGGTAAAAAAGGGTAAAAAAGGGTAGAAACTTTTAAAAGCTTTAAGCTTCAATAACTTTAACAAATAATTTGCGACGGAAATGAGTATCATTTTTTAAATCAGCTCATTGAAAAACATTGAAAACCAGCTTTTAAAACTTTCTACCGGAGACCGGTGTAATAGTAAATATTTGCCAAAATTTGTGAAGCTATATTGAAAATGTACAATAATATTTTTGTCTTCATCTCGGTACTCTGCGAAGTGCCCTCACCGTAGGCGAGTTTGCGAAGTACAAGCCCCGCCCGTAGGGCAGGGAGCCGAAAGCTCTGCTTGTTAAAAGTCAAAATAAGGACTGCTTTAAAAATTCTTGACTATACAGTATATTTGTAAGCCAAAGTCCAATAAAACTTTAGAAAATTTAAAAGGTTTTAAAAATATTAAAAATCAATGTTATCCTGTAAAGGGCAAACGCAGAACCGTAATTATTAAGTGCGAATCTAGCGTTCCGAATGTGTAGGTCGGTAAGTTGGTTGTTGTCTGTGGTGTTTATGATTTGGAAAGAGGATGGGTCAATGGGGTGATCTGCAGCAGGCAATGATCTCTTATAGGGGATTTTGAGGGTTTATTTAAAGGGTGTGAAGTACGACTATAAATTTCTCGATGCGCCTCTGTTCTGAGTTTGTATTGGCGTCAGGTGCTGCCAATGAAGTTCGCCTGACAGTAAATACACTTAAAGGAATAGACGATAGACGAGATGAGCGCATCAGGGAGCTTCTCTTTATGAGGAAAATAAGATTTAATGCTGCGGGTGTTCGTAAATATAAAGCGAAAATCGACCTGAAGGAAACAAAGAAAGAATGGGAACGAATAAGTCGGATTGTACAGGGTGTCCATAAAGTCACGCATCATAGGAACATAAGCAATGTCTATTTATTTATGTCTCCATCAGGCCAAATATGTTGAGGAACATTCACAGAAACCTGCTTTTTCATTTACAAACATATTTTGAGATTGGTGGGAATCATTTTGAACAAATAAATAAAACAAAATAAATAAATAAACAAAATAAATGTATTTTCCTATGATGCGCGACTTTATGGACACCCTGTATTTCCAAATTTAATAATTATAAAAAAAGAATTTAAAGTACTGAGTGTCCTTAAAAGCATTTGGAATATTGTAAATTGGTAGATAGATCTTATTAAGAAGTTGTTAACGGCTGTCTGAAAAAGTCTTGCAAAAACATTATTTAAAGAAAAAATCTGAAGAAGGACGATTTCATAGTGAAAAAACAGATAAGAGTAGCCGCTGGGCCCCTCCTTGCTGTATAAAAAAAAAATGAAATCACTGAAAATTAGAGTCTTTATACTGTTAACTTTATATATAGTTGGTATATAGCTAAAGAAATTAGTACTCAGTCCTGTGTAAATGGGTTACTGTTTAGGTACTGTAATGTCAGCATAGTTGCGCATAGATTTATAGTGATAGGGCTAGGAGGATAATTACTTTTTATAGGTATTGGTTTTTACGCATTCTGAATGCTGTCTTATTAACGATAGGCAACATATAACAGGTAGGGCCTGTATATGATGTCTGTCTGTGTATACATATTTTAAGTTATTGATTTTATATCCCATTGTCCAGCAAGTATATTGAAAAATTATTGGGTTTATACCGACTACAATTTTACTGGTTTCTAGTTATAGAATATAGAATACCCTTCAACAGTTATAGGATATAGGATACCCCTGAACAGTTATAGGATACAGGATTCCCCTGAACTCGTATCGTACATTATTGTACTAAAATATTTAATAAGCAAATAGTTATAACTCTTTATTTACATAACTTGAATGTGTGTCATTCAATTTAGAGCGATGACCTAACTAATTCTCTCGAGTTAGGAAAGGTTTGAGTGTGGAATTTAATTTAGATTTGTATCTTGCATGTACGTAAGTTATACGTACATTGTACTTGTACTTGAGGGTTGTACTTACATAGGCAGTACATAGACTGTACTTTAGTACTTTGCCTTTTCCTTCCTTTCTTTTCAGCTATTTTCGGTTTATTATTTAGTTTAGGGATACCAGTCGAAGACTAGTAGATCTCTGGTAGGCAGTAACGTAATTTGAAAGTTAATTTAATTAAATGGTTTTCACTGTAACTCAAATACGTTAGTTTTCAATGTTTTGTGAGACAAGTTATGCTGGTAATTGACAATATGCACATGGCGGAAGATTTGATGGAACTTTTCCGTTTGACTGCCGTCATTGAAACATAGCCTTCTTTAGTTAGCTTTATAAGGCTAACTAACAAAAATATCACGACCTAACCTAACCAATCGTCAAGGTCGTACAGTTGACCTAACGATTGGTTAGGTTAGGTCGTGATATTTTCGTTAGTTAGCCTTATAAGGCTAAGTAAAGAAGGCTGGGGGCACTCACCTCTTATGTTTCAATGGCGGCAGTCAAACGGAAAAGATCCGATTTGATTTTGGATTTTCCTGGGCAATGTTTGATGTCATTGCCAGTTTCAACCATAGCAAGAGAAGTTCCGCTATGCTATAAGGCGTACACAGCAGGGAAGTTTAGTCTTAAAACGCAGTTATCACCACAATTATTTGCACTAAATAAAATAATACACAGGCAATGAAGTCTAAGTAAAAGTCCAACAGGTTAATGTAAACAAAAGGACTGCTGACGTAAGGTACACCGACAGAGAGGAGGTCATTTGGTCAGTGAAAAGCAACGACACATAATAATGTACGATGGTTTAGATGCTTCGACAACAGTCAAGTTGCGGTTGAATGTAGGAATGAACCTTTCTATGGTATGTGTTTTTAAATAGGTCACAAAAGAGGTGTTTAAAAAGCTTACGGTTTTTACATATGATCAGCAAGCTAACCAACCTTAATTATAATGATTTAATTTGCCCTCCATTGGCCTCAGACACCATGCAAGGCTTGTCCTCGTCGATCTCAGTAAATGTTGGAAAATTTCACGGGTGTTTGGACTAAAAATTGCCAGTGAGTTCTTTGTTCCACCATTTTGACACAAATCATTTTGAGACACCCAAAGTACTCATTAGCATAGCTTCAGAAATTGGATTTTTCAGCCCACTGATCTCAACACATTTGTCTTTTAGTTTACTAAACAGTTTACTAAACAAGTGTGACGCAAGTCCAAGCGCTGCACAAGCCACTGGCTTTTGCTCCAGTTTGATTTCTATTACAACAAAGAAAACAGACAGTAAACATGACAGTAAACTGTCATGAAAAATTTGTCATTTCTGCGCATCGGTACTTCAGAAACGTCGTTTCTGTGTTCTGAGACGATTTGATGAGGCTCACCACAAATAGAATCGGACTTTTATTGGTCCATTTTCAATGTGTAATAAATGTAAGTGTTTTTAAAACATCCCTTAACTAGGAAAATGTAAGAATACTTATAGTCAGAACTTACGTATGACAGGACAGGTGAATGAAGAGCCAGGTGAATAAAGAGCCGTCCTTTTTAGTCAGGTGAATGAAGCCGTCCTTTTCAGACAGGTGAATGAAGAGTCGTCCTTTTTAGTCCAGGGGATGTGGGCTATGCAGTAAATGTAGTGCAAGTTTCCCATACAATCTCTGATAACCCTTCCTTTCCAGACAACACTCATAACTACTATTAGAGGAAAGAGCTTTAGAGGTATGGGGGGGGCACGGTAAAAATACAAAACATATTTATGCTTCCCCTGGGTTCATCATTATAATATATCATTTGTTTCTAGTGGACGATGTAGACCAGTGGTTCTTAACCTTTTTACTACCATGCCCCCTCTAGGAATTGGTCCTTCCCTCCACGCCCCCCTTCAATCAAAATAACATTCTCAATAACTTCTCAATATTAGCCCATGCTCTCGTTAAGAGAATAACAAATACAATTAGAGAAATTCCTGTTTCTAGGGGGGCGCGCCCCCCCCCGGTTAAGAACCACTGATGTAGACAGTTCCCTCTCTGAGGGTGAATGTTTTTACCCGCTCTGAATTAACTTCTAAACTAGTTAAAGAAACTGAATTGAGTAAAACAAATAAAGAAAATTATAATAATAATAATAATAAGTGAAAAAATGAGTGATAAGTGAGTTTATTTCTAAAAAAAGAACGCAAATGATAACATTTTATTCATCCACTTTCAGAAATTAATAATGAAAATTTGCATTTCAGTCATCACAAATGGAATTAACCATTTTATGACTAAGTGAGTGAATGGGAGTCAGCAAGTGAACGAAGACGTCTCGTCATGGAGTAACAACTGACTCACAGGGAGTGAGTGGGTCCTTTGACCACCAGAATTGAAAGAGTTAGATTCTGAGGGAATTGGAGGAAATTTGGTTATACACAATTAGAGAAAATATACCATGTATCAAAGTAAATCTGCAAAGATACCTATTTGACTCGTTCTGTTGATGTCAGTCACAAGTATCCCTTATACAGACACGTTTAAATGCAAAAAACTTCACTTTTTTCTACGTGAAGGTCAAAATATGAAAATAAAAACCCATTCGTGTTTCTGTATCCACCCGAGGAGGATGCCAGTGGGCGTCGAAACTGTTGTGGAAATAAACTGTCTATTAGAGTGGGTTTTTATTTTCACAGACAAGTTTGTTTACTTACAGTATTTGAAAGATAAAGGAATGGAATATCTTCAAATGGAATCTATAAATTGAAACGTTATATCAGTTAATTTATGTATAGATTTTGATCAACAACCTTGCGAAGGGTTATTTCTTGCGATAGACAACTAAATGAACTTACAAAAGTCTATTTTAACTGATCTGTATTTTACGTACGCTATACTTCTATGTCCATTTCATATTTTTCATCCAAACGCTTAAGTCCTTTTATCTTCTATCTGTCTATCTTACAGTCAGTCCATATTACCAGCATATAACATAGAGTATGTGAAAGCAATATAATGAATATAATTGACATCAGTCACGTAATCCATATTAAATATTCCAACTGACAATTGCTTGCTTATAATAACTGTAATTAGTTTCAAATGACTTTCAGTATAAATTGTTTAAACTTTCTTCCCCAAATTTTCATATCTGTTCCTATAAAATCAATAAAAAAAAAGATGAATTGGCTAAAATTGGAGCAAAAGACCTCATGTCAATTAGGAATTTGTTGACATGAACGTTCACTTCACTGACTAATTAAGTGTCACCTTTAAATTTTCTTTTCTTTATTTGAATCCTGCATTTCATTTTGTAGTATACATACGTAATCCATGTCTAAAAACTTCAGTTTTATTGAAAAGGAAAAAAGTACTGCCAAATTCCTGGTCATGTTCAATTAGATTTAACCATGTTCTGGTTAAACCATGTTCTGATTTAACCATGTTCTGATTTAACCATGTTCTGGTTAAACCATGTTCTGATTTAACCATGCTCTGATTTAACCATGCTCTGGTTTAACCATACTCTGGTTTAACCATGTTCTGACTTAACCATGTTGCTTTTAATTTTCTTGCTCCTTTTATACCTTGTATCATGTTATATGTTACATTATTAGTGCAGTTAATATACTAAGATTGTTCCTCTATGTTGGTTTAAAGAAGTCTTTGTAGTCAACATGATGCAATCTTTATGATATATTGATATATCTCTTTAATTTCTCTTTAGTCTTTTGTTTAATTTTAATTAATTATCTTAATTAAGATTAAATATAAATTTTAATAAATTTAATGTATTTTTAACATAATAAAATTTTAATTCCTCTTTTGCGTATGATGTTATATTCATATTAGAATATTTGTATATTAATATATTTTATAACATTTTAATTATTTTAATGTGTTGTTTTACATGTATTACATATCAAAATGGATGCAAATTGACACGTTTATGTATACAAGGATCGTTTTGTCAATTCAAGCGAGGTAGAATAGTGCAACTATCTCAATCTTTGGCTACTACACCCTATCACTACCCAAGTGACCATAACTCTGCCTATGTACTCTTAAAAAACTATCAGCTGTGTGTACTTTAGATCCAAGTGGAAAAAAAGACTAAATGTACTCTGGCTATAAAGTATGTAAAGAGTACACTTGGTAGACCGAATGTACACCGAGAGTACACCGGAAGTACACCTAGAGGTTTTCTTTAATCCCTGGAAGCGTATTCTTTGTATTTTTTCACTTAGTTCTAGAAGACACCGCTTGTCAAGTAGATAACCATTTCAGCTACTTTCTATCTATTATCGACCTTCTATATGTGTGTGTGTGTACACATCAAGTACCTTATATTTTTCCATTGTATGTTTATTTTTTTTTTCCGCACAGATCTAAGGTAAAAGCGGACAGGTTTTAGACCGTGGTTACACACCTGTCGACTACTGACCCTCTTGTCATCATGGTTAGTACGCCTTTGGTTGGAACTGAAAATACCACCAAACTGACGAAATTTCTGCTAAGTTCCTTGGACTACTACTACAAGATTTTCATAGTAATGAATCCAAGATAACTATGACCAACTGGTTTTGAACTTCTTTCATCTGGGTCAGTTACAATTCGTTCCTATCCATCACGCGATCTAACATGTTCCAGTGACCATCAACCTTAATACTTATGCAAGATAGCCTCATCCATCATATAATGAACTAATATGTTGTTGTTTGTTTTGATAGGGTTGTTTAACTCCTTCGCAACATGTATGGTCATATGACGGAGAAGACCTACAGCTTTACGTGAAATCCGAACAACGGGTCGCTCCATAATCTAGACGCAGAAAACGGTCTTCCATCCAATTACTCTTCAGACCCCAATATCGCTCAACTTTGCTAATCGACAGGAAACGGTGTTACGACATTGGCCACAACATAGCTCACTGAACTAATATTAAATGGCCTCCATGCAAAATTATTTAAATATTCTCAATATAATTTGTTTATAAATTTTATCTTTTGTCTACGTACGCATTGAATTGAATTGAATTGAATTGAATAACCTTTATTAATAATAACCTAAATACATTGGTTTTACAATTTGCAATGATATAAATAATTGTGAAGCTGGACTATTTATTTTATTTAATTTGACCCTTAAGCTTTAAGGCTTTACTGGGCTCTTTAAAGACACATTTAGTTTTAAACATGTTTCTAATTAATAATAATTTATTTAAAATTAAATTCATATTTAAAATACTGAAATATTACAAATAAATTATTAACCTCGTTAACCTCGTCGCAGTTCCGTGCGTTGCTCTCTCTTCACACGAAGGTGAAGCTGTTGGCCCCGCCTCTAGGCCTGGCTTGGTGGAGGAACGAATTGCTCAGTTGCTTATAATTAACTTTATATTGCCAATTCCTGAAAAAAAAGAAGCATATATACAGGGTGGGCCGTAAGTTTCCATACATAGGAAAAATTAAACGTTTGTTTTTATGTTTCAGATACCCTAAGAATATGCGTTTGACGTAAGATCTTGTTTACTGATGAAGCAAATTTTTACGTCAATGGAGAGGTTAATCGGCAAAACATACGTTATTGGAGTAATGCTAACCCTAACTGGCTGAGTCCGACGAAGATGCAAGGTGCCGGTAAAGTGATGGTGTGGGCCGGGATATGGGGTGACAGAATTATTGGACCAATTTTTGTCAGTGGAAATCTTAATGCCGAAAGGTATCTTAACATGTTGCAAGAAGAGATTTTCCCATCCCTGCTAAACGAGGAAGGTAACTTCCCAGTTTACTTCCAGCAAGATGGAGCTCCACCTCATTATGGTCTTCACGTGCGTCGGTATTTGGATCAGCAGCAGTTTCCGGATGCTTGGATTGTTCGGCGTGGTCCTGTGGAGTGGCCTCCCAGATCCCCAGATCTCACCCCCCTTGATTTCTATCTTTGGGGGCACTTGAAGGCCATGGTGTATCAGGAAAAGATACGAGACATAAATCATCTAAAGGAACGTATCACCAACGCCATTACAAGCATAACGTCAACTGTGCTAATGCGTGTTCATCAACAGTGGGGAACACGTATTGAAATGTGTTTTCAAAACAATGGCAACCATGTAGAGCATATTATATAAATAAAAATGGTTGTCCATAAAAAAATGTTTATTTTTCCTATGTATGGAAACTTACGGCCCACCCTGTAGACCAATATGCATTTTTATTTAATTTAAAAAAAGTTTGAATTACCTTCCTTAAACTTCGGCTATTGATGGCTGATTTTTAGGACTTATAAATTTTTAATTATTGCCTATATCAACTAAGTAAAACACTTTTTTTTGCTTCATAAAAATCTTTATTGGTAAAAGTAAATATTACGATAGTATAATTTACAATATTATTATAATTTTTTACAGAACATATTTATTTATTTCTACCTGTGTAGTTTGGTCCTTATTAAGCTTTAGGCTTTACTGGACTCACGGATTAGTTATAAGATAAAATAAAAACATTTCATGGAGAGGTAATTACGATTTTGTAGTATAAATAGTTTAATTAATTATAATAATAAAAACTTCGTAGTTATAATTATGAAATATATAAATAGGATTAATTATGATTACGATTACATATAAGATAACAAGGTTTATAGTTATGAATAAGGTAATAACCTTTTAGGACACACAAACAAACTTTGTAGTTGACATGATAAATAAATTCTGTAAACAGTATACATTAAATTTTGGTCAATATAATAGTTATGAAACTCAATACTTAAGAGTTAATAGTAAATACAAAAATTAGACAAGAAAGTAAAATTAACAACCAGACAAGAAAGTAAAATAAACAACCAGACAAGAAAGTAAAATCAACAACAACCAGACAAGAAAGTAAAATCAACAACCAGAAGAAAAAGTAAAATCAACAACCAGACAAGAAAGTAAAATGAACAACCAGACAAGAAAGTAAAATGAACAACCAGACAAGAAAGTAAAATCAACAACCAGACAAGAAAGTAAAATCAATAACCAGACAAGAAAATAAAATCAACAACCAGACAAGAAGTAAAATCAATAACCAGACAAGAAAATAAAATCAACAACCAGACAAGAAAGTAAAATCAACATCCAGACAAGTAACACAGTATTTAATCTCTAAATGCATTCATACAATTTCAGTATTCGTTTATTAAGAGTGATTTCATCTTGCTTTTAAAAGCACCTACGTTAAAAATATATTTTTTAAGATCTATGCTCAAATCATTCCATAATATTAAACCTACGAAAATAGGTGATTTTTGAGATAAATTTAATCTATTTCTGGTCTGGTATGAGTAAATCTCTTGATGAATTAAGAGATATTTATTTATTCACGTGAAATTTATAATTTTATTCAATCACTTATAAATAAAGATGAATTATGCCAATTTGATTATATCTTTAATTTTTAATATTTCAACTCTCAAGACTAAATTTGTATGATCGAGAAAATCTGCATCAGATAATATCCTTATTGCTCGCTTTTGAACAGCAAAAATACTGTTTTAATTATCAACCAGCATTTAAATTCATTTGAGAAAATATTTTCCAAATTTATGTGTATTTACGCTACTCACTCATTCATTTAGTTTTGGGACATTTTTACACATGTACTCAGTATGGGATCTTTAATTTTGCTTTGTGTATACTTCCTATTAATTATTAGTATGTGTATTAATTAATTTGCCTCTATCTACGTGTCACAAACTCACAATGTATATTATTTATTATGAATAATATTCCAACAAAATTACTCAACATTTTTTCTATATTTAAACTACCATGGTTGGCTGATGACCGTCGACAGAACTAATCAACCAGTTGTGATTGTAAAAAGTATTTCTGTCAGAAAATTTGATGTTTGCCATTAGCTCACTGACGATGTATGGATTACGTGATTATATGAAAGCTAAGGCTTAATATTGAATTCATTATAATTTCTGTGGTTTTAATATACATGTACCTGCACAATATAGTCGCTAACGTTGCGCCCCGAGGGATGCCAAAGGAGGCTTACTGATTGCTTGGATTTCACAATATACTTTCTTTTGAATGAGAACACAGTTCAAACATACGAGGCTAAGGCACGACCCCCTCTAAGGTATCCTATAAAAAAAATTATATTATTTGCATCCTCATTTTTTTACTAAAATTAGAAGTTATTTTTTAAAATGTGAGAACATTCTTACTTCTGAAATAAGTTGGGGATCAAGAAGAGAGACTTTACAAGACAGTGTGCGTGTGTGCCCATAATCCAGAGAAGGATTTTATCCCGTAAAAAAAGATATTTACAGAAAAAATAAGATACTTTCTTACAGTTTACCTAATACTACAGAGACAGTTTAAGATTTGTACGGCTTTCATTATAAGCTGCATCGGTATTACGCTCTTGTTTTTCATTTTTTTTATGTTTGAATCATATTAAACAGCGTTTGTTAATTTATATAAGAGTTTGTTATCCTTTCATTATAATAAATGGTTATTTGAAAGGGCTGAAATTATAATGTAAATTTACAAAGAGTTAGTCAGTTCCCAGAAGAAATTGTCGGTACGTATTCGCTTGGAACAGTATTACGCTAAATACTATTTAATTACCCAACAAGGGGCAAGGAACCATTTCCTTCATTCAAGATGAGTGGAGAAAATAGAGGTTTTCGAATATATATATATATAAAGAATAAAATATCGATGTATTTAAAGTAATTATTGCGAATTTGTTTTGAAATAAAAGGAATAGGTAATTATGCAGTAAAATATATGACTCAAGATTCCAGTCAAATCTATACTTTTCTTGTGAAATTTAGTGTCTTTTGTTCAAAGCTGACCTTCATTTCTTGCGTAAAATTGCCAAACTTGCCAAAACCTAACCTAACCTAAATTAAGTTTGGACAAGAAATGAAGAACAGATTTGTACAAACACACTAAACTTCACTAGAAAAGTATAGATTTTACTAATATCTTAGCTCATGTGTTTTACTCCTTATTAACTCAAAAATATATAGTAAATAGCAAATTACATTTTTGCCCCACTAACGTTTAGCACAGAACGTACATTTTAGAAAATACTACTACGTACATTTACATTCAATATAAACTTTCTTCCTTACGACATAAATTGATATCGGAAACCAGGAGAAACGCATTACGCAAGAAAGTTCAAATTTTACTGCATCGTTTACGTTCCCTTTGATGTAAATTTATTTATTTAAAAGCAGAGAGAAAAGTTTTGGTTCTTGGTTGCAATTGAATATCAAATGAGATTTTAAGAATTCAAGAACTGAAACGAATCTCGCATTCAAAATTTGAAGTCGGTTTTCATCGCAAAATACATTATTCTAATTTGTCTATTTCATTTGTTTATTCGCTTTTCTACTTCTTGAACATGACATTATTATTATTATTATTATTATTATTATTATTATTATTATTATTATTTTCGTAAATGGAAAACATTCCAGATTTTAATTGTATCCCGACGTCATTTCATCTCGAAATGAAAAAAAAACGCTTCAAAAAGTAAGTAATTTCAGTACAAAAATTTACAACTTCATTTACGCGCACTCAAATGTTAATTCTCTCTCTCTTTCTCTCTCTCTCTCTCTCTCTCTTTCTATATATATATATATATATATATTAGTGATGTAGCGGTTGTCCACAACCGCAACCGCAACCGCACTTATCAGTGCGGTTATCGCGGTTGTTTGAGGATAACTTCTTACTAGGGCAACCAAATGCTATAAATGCTATAAACATCGCCAAATGCTGTTCCTGGCATGCTTCATGCCTTCACTCAAGGGTGCAAAAAAGTAAAAGTTTGCTACGCCCTAATTGCGACATGTCTAGAATTGCTACTTGGACTGGATGGATAGATGTATTATATAATAACTTACATTTATCAAGGCTTGGTGGCTAGAAAAGCATTATTTTCATTATATTTAATAAAGCAATGACGATGTATAATTACTGTTGACAAAAAAAGATAAAAAACACTCAAATTTTTTATTAGAAATTAGGCAACCTTCACTACCAAGTTACAAACTAAACTAAAGCACCAGCTTCAGTCTCTGTTCAGACACGAGTGAGGGTGGCTGTGTTGCGCGAGCTCTCCGTCGCTACCTTTGTAACGTTATGTGCTTCAACCCATTAGTAAAGTGTTAGACTGTGGTGCGATCTACGAGTGCAGTGTGGAAGTAATTCTCGAGAGTGTCAAACGATGTAGGGAAGTGTGTCATATGTAATAAGAACTATTCACGAAAGAGAAGGAATACCACTAACTTAAAAAACCATCTGCGTTCAATGCACAAGAAGGAATATAATGAAGTGATATCTAGTGAAAATGAAGCTAATGAACAGTCAAAGAAGAAAAAGGAAGCAAGAGTGTCTCTTACATCCCTACAGGAAATGAAGTGTGCAGTGAAGGAAAAGAAAGACGATTGAAAGTTGCTTCGCAAAAGTCAAAATTTGGGATGCGAATCATTCCAAATCAAAATCACGGGACTATCGCATAGCCGAAATGATAATAATGGATGACTTGCCATTCAGCCACGTTGAGGACTTACGTTTCATGAGACTACTCATGGCTGAAACAGCTCCACAGTATAAAGTGAAACAGCGTCAGTTCTACACTGATCTTGTGTGCAACGATATCTATGACTTTGTTTCAAAGAAAGTTTTAAAAATTCTTGAGCCTCTACAAGATTCGAAAGTATCATTGAATCATGCAGTGAATCAAAACTTCAAGAGGACCAATTTGGTGCTGAGCGTAATGCCACTTGAAGATCGCCACACTGGAGAATACTTGTCAGAAAAATTTGAGCAGATGCTTCAGAAGTGGGATATTGCCCATTCATCCATCCATCCATTGAGTAATGCGCGGCTCAGGAGCAAACATGATAAAAGTTTTGTTTCTCACTGGCGTCCATAATATCGATTGCACTCTTTATAAACTTCAACTTGTAATCAAAAGTGGATTATCCTCACAAAAATCTGTCAGTGACTTGTTAGCTAAACTTCGATCCATCGCTATTCATTTCAACCATTCTACGATGTCGCAGGATGAGTTAAAAAAAATTCAGAAACGCTTAGATCAACCTGAACTTACAGTCATTCATGATGTCGCCACACGGTGGAACAGCACTTATCACATGATGCAGAGAGCACTGAAGTTGAAGGAACCACTGAGTCTATATAGCGCTGCTAACTCCAAAATGCAACAACTTACTAACGCCGACTTCACTCTCTTGTCAAACTGTGTGGCTGTGCTGGAACCATTCGATGATATCACAAAAATATTGAGTAGTTCCACCTCTTCCATATCTGAAGTTATTCCCCTCGTCGTTTCCTTGAAAAATGTGCTGCAACCTCGAAGTGGCGATTCTGAAGCTGATCGTAGAATCAAAACAATGGAGATAATGCGCACAAAGCTAGCAAGGAGATTTGACGGCCTAGAAGCAAATGACGTGTATTCTTTGGCTACCAATTTGGATCCAAGGTACAAAGCAAAATTTTTTTCCGCTTCACATGTCACAAAAGGTGTTCAGGAAAAATTGGGATAGCTTTGTGATGAAATGGACAAGACTGAAACATCATCGGACTCGGAGACAGCCAGTGAGCCACCGGCAAAGAAACCACTGATTGATTTAGGCCAGGCATCAGCTTCTACGAGTAAATCAATAACAATAATGGACTCAATGCGTACTCTATTGCTTCCAGTAGTGATAACGAGACCGAAACTGAGTCAAGCAGAAACTCGCAAAAAATGATCGAGAAATATCACAAAGAGAAAAGGATTGGACAAGAACATGATGTTTTGGCTTGGTGGAGGTCAAATCAAAAGAAATACAAAAATTTGAGCAAACTGGCTCGGATATACCTTGGATGTCCTCCCTCAAGTGTTCCTAGTGAACAATTATTTAGTGGAGCAGGGATCATCTACGATGAAAAAAAGGAATAGGCTGAAGGGGTAAAAGCTGAAAAACTTTTATTTTTGAAATACAATCTCCCAGCAATTCAATTTAAATATAAGGATTAAATAGTGTGTGTGTGTATATTATAATTATATACACCACTTTCGAATGGACGGTGGTTGGGGAAAGTGGTTGGTGGGGTGCAAAACACACTGGAAACACTTTTTACAGTTTAGATTATAGTCATTATATTGTAGACTGTGAAAAGTGTGGCTAAAACGCGATATTTTATTGCGGTGTTTATTCTTAAGTAATATTATGTTGTTATAGGGTACATAACCGCAACCGCGCGGAGCTTTATTTGTAAGCTCCGCAACCACAACCGCAACCGCGGAGCTTTGAAAAATGACAACCGCTACATCACTAATATATATCACTAATATATATCGTCGAAATAGAACATTAAGTAAGTAATCACTACACTGTCTCATCAAGGTATACGGTTAGTTGATTAGTTAAATTTCCTTCCTCAACCAAGTTTTGATCCATTTTGGTTTCGGTTTCTTCTTCAGCATCTTCCAGTCAAGTTTGTACGAATTTTCTCTTCACTTACTTACAAATGATACAAACGTAGCTGTACAGACCAATTTTAGTGTAATTCATCCCAAATAAATAAATAAATAAATATAAACATGCGCCTCGTGGTGTAGTGGTTAGCATCGCTGACTACGAATCCATCGGCCGGGATCGAGACCCGGTGACGGCAAGCGGCGTGCAGCAAAACCCAGCTGTTCATCCTTCCATACAATAAAAATTGGTTGGTAGATAAATGGGTAGCCTAGTTTAGGTAGCCTAGTGGTTAAGATATACTGTATACCTCCCTTTCCTAGTCTTATATCATCCTTTAGTTCTTGCACTGACGACCCTTGTTTTGACGCATTCCAGAACCCGCTCTAGCATGGACGGGACCAAACGCTGGATGGTTGAGACGTCTTGTAAGGCCTGCCAAGCTGTCTGGAGGTTTAATTCTAGTTCATTCGGTTTCGTGGCTACCTTTTTTCTATCGTCTAACCCACAATTCCCCAGATATTCTCGATTGGGTTAAGATCTGGTGAGTGTCCAGGCCACCCCAATAGAGAAGTGATGTTATGATCGTCCAACCACTTCTTCACTGCCTTTGCTCGGTGACAAAGTGCACCATCATCCTGGAAGAAGAAATCTCCTTTTGGAAACTAGAGTCGTGATGTCAGTAGCGGGTCTTGAAGGGTTTGGAGGTACATATTTCACCCCTTTGGGTGGAATATATAGGGATCCTGTTGCTCGACTGGAAAAACACACATTTATGGTAATAGTCTCGGGCAACTTCGTCGTGGGTAGCGTACACTCTAACCTATTTCGACCAACCTATTTTTTCTGGAAGGATGAACAGCTAGGTAGGCTGCGCGCCGACTGCTTTCGCCGGGAATCGAACCTAGAACCGGTGGATTCGTAGTCAGTGATGTTAACCACTACACCACCGAGGCATATATATATATATTATACCTTGTTGCTGTTTCGTGCGTTGGTCTCTCTTCACACGGAGGTCAAGCTGGTGTCCCCGCCTCTAGATGGTGGCCCCGCCTCTATAATAAGATATATATATATATATATATATATATATATATATATATATAAAACAATAATTATTAATAAATAAATAATAATTATAATCAGTAATTAAGTATAAGGAAATAATGATGATTATATTACTAACGTAAAGCTTTTATAGTTTAGTTATTTTTTAACATCAGTGGATCCGTGATTATTTTATGCAAAGTATCTTGAAACAACATCGTTCAATTTTCCTTCAGAGTCGGTATTAATTTACGTAAAAGATGAAAAACGAAACAACTCTTATTAAACGTTTTGAAAATTTTATTTCAACGTAATTTACAAAAGAAATTCAAACTTTACTTTAAGGTTTATTTGAAGCTTTTAAATTAAAGCTTTTTACAATATCTACAGAGAATTGACAAAAAGTAAATAGACATCTTTTTTTTTTGTTTTTAATTGTTGATTTGATTAAAAAATTAATAAATAATAAAAAATGTATTGAATCAGTAAATGCAAATGGCGAAAGGAACACGATTTTAAATATATATTTATTAAGTTAATTTGTTATTATTTATTTAAGTTTATAATTGAATAAAAGTATTTTGGAGAAGGAAACAAAGGTGTCTATTTATTTTTGTCAACTTTCTGAAGAGTATACAGGGTGTCCACAAAAGAATTGCCCAAATTTAATTTATTTCAAATGGAATTTGTACGATTATTTTGTGGACACCCTGTATTTCACTTAAGTTTATTGACAAGTACAAATTTGAGGTCAACAGAGGTGGAGCCGAGTCGTGCGTGAACTGTCGGTTGGTTTACCATTATATACATTCCTTTGTCCAATAATGGGGTTGTTTTAACCTCTTTCGTAACAGTAAAAATCATGTGACGGAGGGGACCTACAGCTTTATGTGGGATCCGAACCACGGGTCGATATGCATTATCTGGACGCAGAGTACGGTCACCCAACCAACTGCTATCCAAACCCAATGTCGCTTAACTTCACTGATCTGCGAGAAGTAGTGTTGCAGCATGGCTACGACGTACCCCTTTAAAGGGGAACTGGATCAAACCAAATACATTGTGCGCAGCGGGCTCATCACTGCACCCCTTCCTTATTTTTCATACTGGCTTGGGACAGTCTTTGGCTGGTTTACGTGAACTATCCAAATGCTTTTGGTAGAATCCATGTAACTTTTTTAATCCTTGCTGCACCCTCGGTACCTAATTGGGCATCATTTCAATATTTAATCTAAACTGATAGTTCAGTTTTTATATGTTTGTATATACAGATAAAGACAAAGGGCTTATTGATAATTAAAGATACTGCATTATTTTATAGGCATTATTAATTTATATACGAGTATACCACCGTGTATATTTTTACAGCCTAATTCAGCGATATCATTCGTAATTATTTTTCAAAACTTTCGTAGCTACCTTGATGTCTCAATGTTACTGCGACAATACAACAATATTACATAGTTAATAAGTGAAATTTAGCAAGAAATGATTTCAAATTGGAAGAATACATATAATATTTATTATTGCTAGACCAGTTTCCTTCAGAGTTTGATGTATGAGGTGAAAGAATTTGCCTCTAGCCGGCCATTCTTATTATACTAGTTTACAAACACTGGAGGGATTGCAATCCCGAACTCTATCTCAGCCCTTGATAATGAGGATATACGTACACTCAGCCTCAGCCTCCGACTTATTACTTGTCTGTCGTACAGTGCCAGCTGTATTTGGAATGGCAAACTTCCTTCCTCTTCGTGAGGAGGCGTCATTAAGAGAAGACTGTCATTTTACTCAGGATAAGAATCGAACCAATCCACCACTTGATAATGGCAACTTGTGCTTTTCGGGTCGTAATCTGTCGTTGAGAAAAGATGCCCACAACAAATGTCAAGGGGAGCGGGCATGCATCCGTCTCCTGCTCATACCACAGTTTCTCTGACCCAACGATATGTAGTAATAATTTGCCCCATTTCCGCATCTTCTCGGTTCAAACTTTCTTAAAGTTGTGTTTTTCTCTAAACAGGGTATGTAATTCATCGAATGTCATAGTTTTCAAATCAAACTGGTCTTATAGTTCCATACATTGCTTCTCTCATATCCTACTACAAACGTGGTCATCTTAGTTTTCATTATATCTCCATATACACTTATCGCTAATCATTTCCCTCCATTGATTAATTATTGTCTGACATTTTCATGAGTTCTTGTTTTGTGATTCCTCATCTTAGTGTCCCGGATTTTGTTTTGTGATATTCTAGATCAGTGGTTCCCAACGTGGGCACCACCGTCCCTCAGGTGGCGTTTGAGAATCTTAGGGTGGGCGTTAGGAAACTGTTAAATTGTTACCTTCTATTAATAAATCACTTATCACTTATCCTGATATATTATTATTATCTTTATGAGGGGGCACCAGCAAATATTGATGGACAAAAGGGGGCGTGTTCCTAAAAAAAGGTTGAGAACCACTGTTCTAGATTATATCTTCTTAAGAACTTTATACTTTTACCTAACATTACCTTTTATTACTTAACACTTCCTAGCTTTAAACTCAAGCTAATTTACTTAACTCGACCAAACGTAACTTAACCTAACCTAACTTCAACAGCGCTCGTAGCTCAAGGGGTAACGTTTCTCTTTATGCAAAGTGAAGACATTGATGTCGCAGTTCGACTCCCACCAGTGGTGATGGTAATAATAATTCAAGAGTTATCACAATGGGCCGTATTAGTTTGGCCTAAGCGCTGTGCCAGTTTCTGGCACTCCTGATTGATTATTATTATTATTATTAACTTCACATCATCTAACTTACATTTTATCCAACTTGATCTTTTTTTTTTCTCATCTTAACTTCATCTCATTCAAATCTAACTAACTTGCTTAAATCGACCTAATTCAACTTAACCCTTTACTGGCCAAATATTTTGTAGGGTTAAGTTATGAATGCGTGTATTTGAAAGGTTAAAGATTTGTCCTTTTGGGCAGTAAAGGGTTAAACCTGACCTAAGCTAAGCTAAACTAACCTCCCCTAACTTTTACTTAACTTAATCAAAGACTTCCTCATAACAATTTAGCTTCATCTAACTTATTCCCATCTAACCTAATTACCTAAATCGACCTAACCTAACCTTAGGTGTGGAATACGAGCAGTGTAATTTCTTACCATGGCCAACAACGTGCGAGTCTTTGCTGACACAATATTAGGCCAAGATGTTTAAACTTCCGTATTTCCCAAGAACAGTTCTTTCCTTTTCCTGTAGGACAAGGAACTGAGATAGATAAAGTTTGGTTTCAACAGAACAGTTCAAGTACTTCTTGCAGTAAATGCTGTTTTGGATTTTCTGCACAAAATTTGTGGCCCAAGAATCCTGTCTAATCAGGTACCCCATCTTCGTGATTGCGATCTGGGCATAGCTTCGTTTTTAGTTTATATTGTACCTCTGAACTATTTCCTTTTTCCATTCCTCTCTCTCTCTCTCTCTCTCTCTCTATATATATATATATATATATATATATATATATATATATATATGATGCAAACCCACAAGGGAAAAGAAAAATGATTCCAAGGCGTTTCGTGTATTCAGGTGTACTTCTGAATACACGAAAGGCCTTGGAATCATTTTTCTTTTTCTTTGTGGGTTTGCATCATTCATTCATTCATTCATCGGTGGTGTAGTGGTTAGCGTCGCTGACTACGAATCCATCGGCCCCGGGTTCGAGACCCGACGGCAGCTGGCGCGCAGCAAAACCCAGCTGTTCATCCTTCCACACAATAAAGAAAGTGGTTGGTAGATAAATGGGTACCCTAGGTGGCCTAGTAGTTAAGACACTGGACTGCTGATGGGGCGTGGTTTGGATTCCACGTTAAACTGTAGGTCTAAGGTGGAGTGAAAAGCTCGACCTTCGTCAGAATGAACAATTCGGGCGGAAGCTAACCAAAGGTTATATAAAAAAAATTCAGGAGCTATAAAATTCATTTCACGTGTTTAATTGTGAAATTCATCCCACATATATATATATATATTATATACGTGCGTATAATTGTCAGAGAATGAATACAAATGTTATTGTTACACATGCAATATTTATAAAAAGTAAAGTTTATAAATAGTTTTATTCCGAAACTGCTGATGCGGAACAGCCGTCGTCTCCGCCTATCTAAAGAAACCTTGTTTATACATAAAACGTAGCGGAGGTAGAAATTATATCCCATTACCACTTTGCCGCATTTAACTCCGAACAATACGACTTTCTCATGTTATAACTGCTATTTTCTGCTTCGTTCTTCTTATTCCTTGCAAGTTTGTAATCTTAGAAAGTAGATTTGTATGTATATAAGAGCTGTCGTTAGTAAAGACTGTTGTTGTTCAATGAGAGACTGCAAAAAAATTAAGTGGAAGGTTATTACACGTTTTTCTCTAATATAAACATCCCAATTGGCGGAGTAATTTTAATATAAAGCCTATTTTTTCCCCTTCTCCTTCCTATAATAATATTGAATGACGAGCAAAAAGTAGGACTCGTACGAGACAATTTTCAGTTCAATCATGCGTTCAGTCCATTTTATTTTCCGTTACGTTTCCATTTATTCAGTAAATGGCGAAGAGGAAAATAATAGAAAATATGAGAATGGAAATAAAAAATTATATTTATTTGGTAATAACTGCCAAAATGGTTCCTTTAGAAAATGAATATATTCCATATCAAACTATAATTTTTTTAATACGTGAATAATTTTAATGGTTTCGTTCGTATTTTGTTACTAATTATTATTAATTTAACAAACAAAATTTAATACAAAATTAGGAAGCAAAGGTATTAAGATACTGTTACGTAGTATTTTTTAATTGCACTGAAATTTGCATCGTCCACGATGATCAGCAAAAGATAAAAGATCTCATTTTGTTTCTTTACATTTTGGTCGTCATTTTGGTAAGTGTTTTCCCTTGTATTTGAGCCCTTATCACTTTGTCTCCAAAACACAATTCCTTTTCCGTAAAATCCGTTTACATTGAAAATGTAGTTTCAATAAATTATTTGTTAAATATTATAATTACAAAAGAATATTTTGTATGTACAACTTAAGTATATAAAATAGATTTTCTTTTAATTAACTTGCATCACAATCTTCAACTTATCTTTGACCATTTTCAGATTCCGATAGAACGAAAGTGTACCAAGACCCATTTCATCTTCAGATCTAACTTCATACCAGTCAGTTTTCCTATAAGCGAACTTGCGAAGTGAAGATAATGCGGTTTTGGGTTCGACTTCCCATGGTCCTGGTGATAATAATCCAGAAGTTAACGCAGTGGGTTGCATTAGCTGGCCTGAACGTTGTGCTAGTTTGTGTTCCTCTTTACTGAATATTTATTAACGCCATACAATTTTTCTAAAGAGGGTAACGCAATATATTCGAGCGTCATTTTTAAAAATGTATGGCTCCAAATATATCTGAATATGTTACAGATATTTTACAGATACACAAAAAATACTTGAGGTTTGTAAAAGTTTGTATAGTTATTAAGGTTAATACACAATGTTTAATACGATGAAATAGTACGCCGAGGGTCTTCCTAATCTATTTTTCTCTTCTTTGGTGGAGAAATCTTAGAGGCTTAATAGATGTTGTTATTTAATTTTCATAATGGTTGTCCCTAAAGTCTATAGAATGACGTCACATGTACATGCATTCCTTTTTCTTATCACTCCCATCCCCATTCTCCCACACCATGCCGCACTATCATATATATATATATATATATATATATATAGAGAGAGAGAGAGAGAGAGAGAGAGAGAGAGAAGGATAAAAACACTGAAAAGTAAAACAATATAAAACTGATGAAAGACTAGTCAGACTTTCAACGCTCTAGGTACACATTTTTTAAGTGATGTTCTTTTTTGCTTTAAAGTTAATGCCATTAAAACCCTTAATGACTATACGTTCAAGGTTTGCTCTAATTATTTTTCTTTCATTCTGAGATGTGCTTTTTAATTGATTATTTTAACTCTTATTCTTATCCAAAGGACCTGATTACAAAGCATATTCGAAATTATTTAAATCATCATTTTAAACCCCAACTGCCCGTTCCCTCTTTTATAAATGACAAAAGATATATTGATGCCCTTTTATGGCTACATCAGCCAAAGGATCGAAAAAGACCTAAAACACTTGCTCGCTCAGTTTTATCCAAAAAATTGATTTTAAATCTATGATATATTTACCAATAATTTTAGCATTAGCTCCTTTTTTAAACTAAAGGAAAGGTTGTCCGATACTCTCGTCTCCAATCTAGTTTCAAAATATTAATAATTTTTTTTTAATTCTTTGATACACAAAATAATTTATGGAATTTTCCTATATTTTACTTAAATATAAACAAAAATTGGAAAAATCTGACATTTTGAAGTTTGAAATACAATTTTTTTTATATTTAATTAAATATTAAAAGGAATGGAAAAATCTGACATTTTGAAGTCTGAAATACAATTTTTTTTTCTATTTAATACAATTATTTATATATATATATATATATATATATATATATATATGCGTGTGAGTGTAATAGCCTTTCTGTGTCAATTAGAAAACTTAAGGAAAATTCTACGGCCATAGTGAAATCACAACACGTTGTCAGAGAAGATTGCCTGAAGGGGAAATATTTTTCTGAAGCTAAACAGCAAACAAGAAGCAGCTTCTTTTGAATTACACCACCGAACGAACACCGTCTTCAGCAACCAATATAAAAGCAGTGGCCCAAGTTCACTCTACCCTCAGTCTGCTCCCTGGCCTTCGTTACAAACTTGGGCTCCGCTCTACCTCCTCCGATCTCCTTTTGTTCCGTAACCTTCATCGTTTGTTTCTTGTTTTAGATATAAAGTTTCTTTGTAGGGTTTCGGTGTCTTCGACATCTCGGTTTTTTTTTTTTTTGCGATCTTGAAGGAAAAGAGCATTCAATTACTGGTAAAATAAACGCTTCCCTAGTTTGCGGATGACGTTCGCTCTTCCGCTATGAAAACTCATTCATATGTTTACTATTAAAATTATTCCCATGACAGTGTTAATATTGTAGTTTTGCTTAAAATCAGCATTGTACGTTAAAACAATTTTCCAGTATGTTGACTGAGGGCAACATAATGCAATATAGGGTTAAGACGTGTCTCGCAGTTTACATAGTGTATTAATTACGTACCGCTATGAGAAGTGAATACTGCTGGAACGAGTTTCCGATTGCATCAGTTCTTAGTTCTTGAGTCTACCTCAAATATGTATTTAGACCATCGATCTTTATATCCGATTTTGAAGACCTAAATACTGGATTAAATATCATTAAACAATTCTCTCATTTATTTTTGGTTTATCTGTAAATCTCTATCGTTGATTTTTTAGGGATCAACGTTTCTATTGCACTTCTTTTTGGTTTAGAAAGCGCAAACATTCTGGATTATTTTTAATATTTTTTCTTTACATTCTTCATGAGTTTTAGAATGAATATTGATTACGTCGCACTCAATGTCATTTCCATTCTCATCCGTGATCCGCAAATGAAAATATATAAAGTAAACATTTCAAATTTGAGAAAAGTGTGACTTGATTTCAAAAACAATGTCACTCCGTTCCCATTCGCGGTAAAGGCGTCAAATGGGAATATTTCTTAACTTAACTTAATTTAACCTAACCTAACATTAGCCTAAACTAACCAAACCTAACCTAACCTAATCTAACCAGGACCAGAGTGGGAAAGCCATAAATGAGAATGAGAATGCATGAATAAACCGATTTAAAAATACCTCCATTGAAACTCTCAGCTTCCCACTCTTGGTCGTGGAATGAAAAGAGATGACACTCAGTGAGATGAGACACGAATTGAATGTTTGCTTAAAGGTCATCTCTGTTTCAGTAAATTTTATATTATTTTTCTTATTTATTTTGCAGTTGGTCATGTATTTTGCAATATTGTTTTTCACTGCAAAAATGTTCTGATCTCTTTTTACAATCTTGCTTTTTTAAACTCTAATAAATTTTTGTCACTTATTTTATTAATATTTGCTGTATTTTCCTTTTATTATCAAAGAATATTTTTCTGACATTTTATCCTCAGGATATAATAATACTCCCATTTAATTTATTTTATGTTTTCGCATTTGAGTTTCTATACGCAGTTGTAAACATTTTAAAATACAGATTTTATTTTTTCACTAGGCCTTCTTTAGCTTTCGAGCAAGTTAATTTAATTTGCGCTTATGCCAAGTTACAGTCAGAAATTTCAATCTGGCAAACATCTACAGTTATAATTCATATCCCCTTTTTTCGTCATAATCAGATCCAATACATTAAATACAAATTTAACCTAATTTTTCGTTAGATACATAATCAAATCCAACACATTAAATACAAATGAGGCGTCGAGCGGCACAATGACGAAATGGGCGAAAATTTCGTTTTCTATAACTTTAAACGCTTCTTTTTTATCATTTAATCATTCACTCATTCAATGTTCACAAAATTACTTAAAAATTTAAGAAAAAAGCATCGAATTACATCTATTTTAATAAAGTTATGAGTCTTTCACAAACTTTAAAGCCATTTTCCTCAAAACTTTGTTTTGGTTCATTCGTCATGGTGCCGCGCAACGTCTCAAATTTCGTTGTTTGTGGAGGCTTGTAAAGTGTGCTGTTTAACTTTTTTACCAGTATTTCGCCTGTGTAGATATTTTTAAGATATATCCAGCATCTTCCTTCCTTTTCTGGCTAATCTCTCTTCTCTAAATTATACTGTATTGTAATTTTTTATTTTGACTTCAGCCTTCAGTACAATTTTCACATCCAATTTCACATTTATGCAGCTGTGCCTCTAATAATCAGATTATATATTTATTTGTTTCCTCTGTCAAGTGTTGCAGGAATTCTAACTTGTAATCTATCCTTCAGCTATATAATCCCTGGTTATTTACATATGTTAATGAGAAAGGCTCGGCATTTACTTTAAATGGCGTAATTTGATTTTTCTCTGATGCTCTCTATGGCTTTACATTAATTATTCCTTCTTTTCATACGTTTCATTTATGGTTTCATCAATGGTTTGTGTGTATTTAATTCATTATTATTATTATTATTATTATTATTATTATTATTATTATATAACAGTAGTAGTAGTAATAGTACAGGGTGTTCATAAAGTCATAAAATCATATTCATAAAATACCTATGTATGTACACGTTACCATATTCACTTACGTCACTTTATGTACACCCTGTAATATCAGTAGTAGTGTCTACAGGGTGTCCCATAAGTCAGGAACCATAGGGTAAAATAAATAATTCATGTTTTTCCGTTTATGCAAGTGCCCATGATGTCTTTGAGTAAGGAAGAACGCATCTAGGTAATTCTGCTCGTAGGAAATCGGAATCAGAGGGAGGTCGCTGAGGATTTTAACAGATTGCATCCGGACCGCGCGCCGATAACACACAGCTGTGTCGGCAAACTTGTAGCAAAGTTCAGGGAAAAGGGATCCATAGGAGATAAACCACGCAGTGGACCTCCGAGGACATCCACCGACGATGACACAGCCGCTACCATCCTCACTCATTTCACAAACAGTCCCCAAAAGTCTCTTCGGCGTTTTTATTGCCGTTTTTATCATTTTGCCCAATGGTTCCAGACTTACGGGACACCCTCTAGTATCAAATGTTTTGCGCGTGCATTGTCAGGTGCTACTACTGTTGATTTATATATTGTTGTTGTTTAGAGTATATGGAATAAATAGTGTGTTTCTATGGGGTTCTGATCCATTCAGATAAGAAGGTTTATTTGTGCTTTCCGCTCTATTAATTCCTTTAAGGAAGCATCATTCTCTTTACTGATTTATTCCTCTTTTCACCAATGACTACAAATATAATTTTATCATTTTATCATATACAGGGTGTCCCATAAGTCCGGTATCATAGGAAAATTTATTTAAATTAAATTTACAAAATGAATATCATACATTATAACTAAAACAAATGTTCAAATTGATGTCTCGTTTTGGGACGCAATGGCTAATATGGAATTGAGTTACGATTCCCTATTAGCCATTGAGTGTTATTCCCGCAACAAAAAAAAAGAAGAAGTCCCAAAACAAGACCTTAATTTGAACATCTGTTTTCGTTCTAATGCATTACTTTTGGAAATTTAATTTAAAATAAATTTCCCTATGAGACCGGACTTATGGGATACCCTGTATAAATATGATAGAATTACTTACGTTTGATGTTTACTAGTTTCTTCATCCAAATAAGAAACCGAACTAAAACTATAAAAGGAAGCCATTGAGAGTAACCTCAAAGCAACAGAATTTGAGAGACAATTCCTACGACTTTCCCTGAACTGTTGTTGTTCAATATTACAAAATATTATACGCAAATCCTTCTTCTTCTTTTTTTTTTTTTTAATCCAATTATTCTCTTAAAAAATAACGATACGAATTTCAAAGGATGTAAGTATATTAATGGAAATGGTCTCAATATTTATATTTTACCAGTGTGTTTCTTGTATGGTTTTCAAATAAAAATTATATATATATATATACACACACACACACACACACACACACACATATATATATATATATATATATATGCACACGAGGTGCTGTATGAAAGCAATGCCTCTTATTGCATTTATGAACTGAAAAATAAAAGGCATTACTTTCGTACCGACCTTCGTGTATATATATATATATATATATATATATATATATATATACGTTTTAACTGCAAACAACACACAGTATAATTAATGTAAAGAACGACACTTGTGTAGAAGAGCGTTCTGCACAAGATGAGGAGGGAGAACGAACAAATGAAAAATGAGGTACCTCCCAGGAATCGAATCCGATTGCGGGTCAGATATGCTATCCACTACACCGAGGACCTCGATCAATCAGAAATCGTAATTCTTGTGCGGAACGCTCTTCTACACAAGCGTCGTTCTTTATTTCTTTATATATATATATATAAAAGAGAGAGAGAGAGAAGAGAGAGAGAGAGAGAGCACTATAAGTTCAGTAATGTATTGAATATTTTGGACAACACTGTACCTATCCTCTTGATAATAGTGTGAAGTACTGAACCGAGAAATGACGTGGAGCAGGTCAATTATTCACTCAGAAGCTGCGGATAGCCCATGTTGATTCGTGGGAACGACGGTCAAATTCCTGAGTGCGTTGGATGGGGTTACAGAAGCACAATAAGATGTTGGCAGTGAACGGGTCAAATGGACTTTTTTTTTGTTAAAATTAAAGGTTCAGTATTTGTTATGGAAAACTGCCTTATTCAAAAAACAAATATGGTATTTGTTTTCCCAAAACTTAATGTTAGTTCTATTTTTGTTAAGGTTAAAGGTAAGGTTAAGGTTAAGGTTAAGGTAACCTTAACAAAAATAGGACTAACATTAAGTTTCGGGGAAACCAGATTTTGGCGATCTGCCCATTTCATATACAGTGCGTTCGAAAAGTCTCTCCGCATTCAACCAACACTTTAAAAAAAGTGTTTGACAACAAGTGTAGACGAGTTGCTCTGTGCCTGCAAAATGGTGGAAAACAATTTGAACACATGCTGTAAAATCAGATGGTTATGTAATAAAATCACTAAATCATGGTTAAATGAAAACGTAGTTTTTCAATTTCCTATGCATTTAACATAGCACTGCGGAGAGACTTTTCGAACACACTGTACTTCGTGCCAACCAGGTTGACTCTTACATCTGGGTTAGGTTACACCAGGTTACGTACGGATCGGTCTAGCTTGGTTAGTCACTAACTTTCGGCCAATTAGGAATCTAGAGAACTGGTGTCTCCAAAACCTAATATTTACCAAAAATAGTTCATCTCCTGACCTATTCACTACCGGCATCTTATGGCGCTTCTGCATTGAAAAAAAAATTAGGTCACGAGACTATGCAAACTAGGTCAACAGACACAT
>JAJOZX010002012.1:727500-741745 GCA_023014485.1 Bathynomus jamesi | reverse complement strand
TAAAACTTCGACTTGGGATAAAACTTCGACTTGGGATAAAACTTCGAACTTGGGATAAAACTTCGACTTGGATAAAACTTCGACCTTGGATAAAACTTCGACTTGGGATAAACTTCGACTTGGGATAAAACTTCGACTTGGATAAAATTCGACTTGGGATAAAACTTCGACTGGGATAAAACTTCGACTTGGGATAAACTTCGACTTGGGGATAAAACTTCAGACTTGGGATAAAACTTCGACTTGGGATAAAACTTCGACTTGGGATAAACTTCGACTTGGGATAAAACTTCGACTTGGATAAAACTTCGACTTGGGATAAACTTCGACTTGGGATTAAAAACTTCGACTTGGGATAAAAACTTCGACTTGGGATAAAACTTCGACTTGGGATAAAACTTCGACTTGGGATAAAACTTCGACTTGGGATAAAACTTCGACTTGGGATAAAACTTCGACTTGGGATAAAACTTCGACTTGGGATAAACTTCGACTTGGATAAAACTCGACTTGGGATAAAACTTCGACTTGGGATAAAACTTCGACTTGGGATAAAACTTCGACTTGGGATAAAACTTCGACTTGGGATAAAACTTCGACTTGGGATAAAACTTCGACTTGGGATACAAACTTCGACTTGGGATAAAACTTCGACTTGGATAAAACTTCGACTTGGGATAAAACTTCGACTTGGGATAAAACTTCGACTTGGGATAAAACTTCGACTTGGGATAAACTTCGACTTGGGATAAAACTTCGACTTGGGATAAAACTTCGACTTGGGATAAACTTCGACTTGGGATAAAACTTCGACTTGGGATAAAACTTCGACTTGGGATAAAACTTCGACTTGGGATAAAACTTCGACTTGGGATAAAACTCGACTTGGGATAAAACTTCGACTTGGGATAAAACTTCGACTTGGGATAAAACTTCGACTTGGGATAAAACTTCGACTTGGGATAAAACTTCGACTTGGGATAAAACTTCGACTTGGGATAAACTTCGACTTGGGATAAAACTTCGACTTGGGATAAAACTTCGACTTGGGATAAAACTTCGACTTGGGATAAAACTTCGACTTGGGATAAAACTTCGACTTGGGATAAAACTTCGACTTGGGATAAAAAAACTTCGACTTGGGATAAACTTCGACTTGGGATAAAACTTCGACTTGGGATAAAACTTCGACTTGGGATAAACTTCGACTTGGGATAAAACTTCGACTTGGGATAAAACTTCGACTTGGGATAAAACTTCGACTTGGGATAAAACTTCGACTTGGGATAAAACTTCGACTTGGGATAAAACTTCGACTTGGGATAAAACTTCGACTTGGGATAAAACTTCGACTTGGGATAAAACTTCGACTTGGGATAAAACTTCGACTTGGGATAAAACTTCGACTTGGGGATAAAACTTCGACTTGGGATAAAACTTCGACTTGGGATAAAACTTCGACTTGGGATAAAACTTCGACTTGGGATAAAACTTCGACTTGGGATAAAACTTCGACTTGGGATAAACTTCGACTTGGGATAAAACTCGATTGGGATAAAACTTCGACTTGGGATAAAACTTCGACTTGGGATAAAACTTCGACTTGGGATAAAACTTCGACTTGGATAAAACTTCGACTTGGGATAAACTTCGACTTTGGGATAAAAACTTCGACTGGGATAAAACTTCGACTTGGGATAAAACTTCGACTTGGGATAAAACTTCGACTTGGGATAAAACTTCGACTTGGGATAAACTTCGACTTGGGATAAAACTTCGACTTGGGATAAAACTTCGACTTGGGATAAAACTTCGACTTGGGATAAAACTTCGACTTGGGATAAAACTTCGACTTGGGATAAAACTTCGACTTGGGATAAAACTTCGACTTGGGATAAAACTTCGACTTGGGATAAAACTTCGACTTGGATAAAACTTCGACTTGGGATAAAACTTCGACTTGGGATAAAACTTCGACTTGGGATAAAACTTCGACTTGGGATAAAACTTCGACTTGGGATAAAACTTCGACTTGGGATAAAACTTCGACTTGGGATAAAACTTCGACTTGGGATAAAACTTCGACTTGGGATAAAACTTCGACTTGGGATAAAACTTCGATTGGGATAAAACTTCGACTTGGGATAAACTTCGACTTGGGATAAAACTTCGACTTGGGATAAAACTTCGACTTGGATAAAACTTCGACTTGGGATAAAACTTCGACTTGGGATAAAACTTCGACTTGGGATAAAACTTCGACTTGGGATAAAACTTCGACTTGGGATAAAACTTCGACTTGGGATAAAACTTCGACTTGGGATAAAACTTCGACTTGGATAAAACTTCGACTTGGGATAAAACTTCGACTTGGGATAAAACTTCGACTTGGGATAAAAACTTCGACTTGGGATAAAACTTCGACTGGGATAAAACTTGACTTGGATAAAACTTCGACTTGGGATAAAACTTCGACTTGGGATAAAACTTCGACTTGGGATAAAACTTCGACTTGGGATAAAACTTCGACTTGGGATAAAACTTCGACTTGGGATAAAACTTCGACTTGGGATAAAACTTCGACTTGGGATAAAACTTCGACTTGGGATAAAACTTCGACTTGGGATTAAAACTTCGACTTGGGATAAAACTTCGACTTGGGATAAACTTCGACTTGGGATAAAACTTCGACTTGGGATAAAACTTCGACTTGGGATAAAACTTCGACTTGGGATAAAACTTCGACTTGGGATAAAACTTCGACTTGGGATAAAACTTCGACTTGGGATAAAACTTCGACTTGGGATAAAACTTCGACTTGGGATAAAACTTCGACTTGGGATAAAACTTCGACTTGGGATAAAAACTTCGACTTGGGATAAAACTTCGACTTGGGATAAAACTTCGACTTGGGATAAAACTTCGACTTGGGATAAAACTTCGACTTGGGATAAAACTTCGACTTGGGATAAAACTTCGACTTGGGATAAAACTTCGATTGGGATAAAACTTCGACTTGGGATAAAACTTCGACTTGGGATAAAACTTCGACTTGGGATAAAACTTCGACTTGGGATAAAACTTCGACTTGGGATAAAACTTCGACTTGGGATAAAACTTCGACTTGGGATAAAACTTCGACTTGGGATAAAACTTCGACTTGGGATAAAACTTCGACTTGGGATAAAACTTCGACTTGGGATAAAACTTCGACTTGGGATAAAAACTTCGACTTGGGATAAAACTTCGACTTGGGATAAAACTTCGACTTGGGATAAAACTTCGACTTGGATAAAACTTCGACTTGGGATAAAACTTCGACTTGGGATAAAACTTCGACTTGGGATAAAACTTCGACTTGGGATAAAACTTCGACTTGGGATAAACTTCGACTTGGGATAAAACTTCGACTTGGGATAAAACTTCGACTTGGGATAAAACTTCGACTTGGGATAAAACTTCGACTTGGGATAAAACTTCGACTTGGGATAAAACTTCGACTTGGGATAAAACTTCGACTTGGGATAAAACTTCGACTTGGGATAAAACTTCGACTTGGGATAAAACTTCGACTTGGGATAAAACTTCGACTTGGGATAAAACTTCGACTTGGGATAAAACTTCGACTTGGGATAAAACTTCGACTTGGGATAAAACTTCGACTTGGGATAAAACTTCGACTTGGGATAAAACTTCGACTTGGGATAAAACTTCGACTTGGGATAAAACTTCGACTTGGGATAAAACTTCGACTTGGGATAAAACTTCGACTTGGGATAAAACTTCGACTTGGGATAAAACTTCGACTTGGGATAAAACTTCGACTTGGGATAAAACTTCGACTTGGGATAAAACTTCGACTTGGGATAAAACTTCGACTTGGGATAAAACTTCGACTTGGGATAAAACTTCGACTTGGGATAAAACTTCGACTTGGGATAAAACTTCGACTTGGGATAAAACTTCGACTTGGGAAATAAAACTTCGACTTGGGATAAAACTTCGACTTGGGATAAAACTTCGACTTGGGATAAAACTTCGACTTGGGATAAAACTTCGACTTGGGATAAAACTTCGACTTGGGATAAAACTTCGACTTGGGATAAAACTTCGACTTGGGATAAAACTTCGACTTGGGATAAAACTTCGACTTGGGATAAAACTTCGACTTGGGATAAAACTTCGACTTGGGATAAAACTTCGACTTGGGATAAAACTTCGACTTGGGATAAAACTTCGACTTGGGATAAAACTTCGACTTGGGATAAAACTTCGACTTGGGATAAAACTTCGACTTGGATAAAACTTCGACTTGGGATAAAACTTCGACTTGGGATAAAACTTCGACTTGGGATAAAACTTCGACTTGGGATAAAACTTCGACTTGGGATAAAACTTCGACTTGGGATAAAACTTCGACTTGGGATAAAACTTCGACTTGGGATAAAACTTCGACTTGGGATAAAACTTCGACTTGGGATAAAACTTCGACTTGGGATAAAACTTCGACTTGGGATAAAACTTCGACTTGGGATAAAACTTCGACTTGGGATAAAACTTCGACTTGGGATAAAACTTCGACTTGGGATAAAACTTCGACTTGGGATAAAACTTCGACTTGGGATAAAACTTCGACTTGGGATAAAACTTCGACTTGGGATAAAACTTCGACTTGGGATAAAACTTCGACTTGGGATAAAACTTCGACTTGGGATAAAACTTCGACTTGGGATAAAACTTCGACTTGGGATAAAACTTCGACTTGGGATAAAACTTCGACTTGGGATAAAACTTCGACTTGGGATAAAACTTCGACTTGGGATAAAACTTCGACTTGGGATAAAACTTCGACTTGGGATAAAACTTCGACTTGGGATAAACTTCGACTTGGGATAAAACTTCGACTTGGGATAAAACTTCGACTTGGGATAAAACTTCGACTTGGGATAAAACTTCGACTTGGGATAAAACTTCGACTTGGGATAAAACTTCGACTTGGGATAAAACTTCGACTTGGGATAAAACTTCGACTTGGGATAAAACTTCGACTTGGGATAAAACTTCGACTTGGGATAAAACTTCGACTTGGGATAAAACTTCGACTTGGGATAAAACTTCGACTTGGGATAAAACTTCGACTTGGGATAAAACTTCGACTTGGGATAAAACTTCGACTTGGGATAAAACTTCGACTTGGGATAAAACTTCGACTTGAAAAATAACTTCGACTTGAAAAATAACTTCGACTTGAAAAATAACTTCGACTTGAAAAATAACTTCGACTTGAAAAATAACTTCGACTTGAAAAATAACTTCGACTTGAAAAATAACTTCGACTTGAAAAATAACTTCGACTTGAAAAATAACTTCGACTTGAAAAATAACTTCGACTTGAAAAATAACTTCGACTTGAAAAATAACTTCGACTTGAAAAATAACTTCGACTTGAAAAATAACTTCGACTTGAAAAATAACTTCGACTTGAAAAATAACTTCGACTTGAAAAATAACTTCGACTTGAAAAATAACTTCGACTTGAAAAATAACTTCGACTTGAAAAATAACTTCGACTTGAAAAATAACTTCGACTTGAAAAATAACTTCGACTTGAAAAATAACTTCGACTTGAAAAATAACTTCGACTTGAAAAATAACTTCGACTTGAAAAATAACTTCGACTTGAAAAATAACTTCGACTTGAAAAATAACTTCGACTTGAAAAATAACTTCGACTTGAAAAATAACTTCGACTTGAAAAATAACTTCGACTTGAAAAATAACTTCGACTTGAAAAATAACTTCGACTTGAAAAATAACTTCGACTTGAAAAATAACTTCGACTTGAAAAATAACTTCGACTTGAAAAATAACTTCGACTTGAAAAATAACTTCGACTTGAACTCTCTAACTTCAAATAAAACTCTCTGACTTGAACTCGATCAAGTATTTCTATAAATCTCTGGGGCGGTTGTCCATCTTGGCGCAACCTTCTGACTTGACCTCTTATCAAGTATTCTGAAACTAACTTGAAATTAACTGAAAATGGAAAATGACTGCACTTGATCTCTATTCAAGTGGAGACGATTAACCTCTGTTTTGGTTGACCCTCTTGGTGCAACCGACTTACTTGAAATGCAATCAAGTATCTCTATAACTTAAACTGTCTAACTTGAAATTAACTGAAAATGAAAAATGACTGCACTTGATCTCTATTCAAGTGGAGACGATTAACCTCTGTTTTGGTTGACCCTCTTGGTGCAACCTTCTGACTTCAAAAACTGACTTCAAAAATGACTTCAAAAAATGACTTCAAAACTACTTCAAGTATCTCTCTAAATCTATAAACTCTCTGTAAACTCTCTGTAAACTCTCTTAATTTGCAAGTCAATTCAATTCAATAATTTGAAAAAATTTGAAAACGAAAATATAAAATGTAAACATTTCACTCTAATGTACACGAAGGTAAGATACTATTATGTTTGATACATAAAATAAAATTATTCTATACTGAATATAACAGTGAAAATAACTGAAATTAACTCTCTTTGAAATTAACTCTCTTTGAAATTAACTCTTTTTGAAATTAACTCTCTTTGAAATTAACTCTCTTTGAAATTAACTCTCTTTGAAATTAACTCTCTTTGAAATTAACTCTCTTTGAAATTAACTCTGTGACAATTAACTTCTCTTACATTTTAACTTCTGTGAAAATTACTGTTTCACTAAAAAAAAAGTGTATCACTGGTGTCTGAAATGTTCACTGTGTTTTGTGTAAATTCTGACTTGATACTCATTATTAACTGTAAATAATACTGACTTTTCAAGTGTTTATAAATTACTTAAAAAACAAACTGTGTACTTAACAAAAATTCTACGGGCGAAATCGTCAGAGACGTGTCCTGAAGACGTCTTCCTGGCTACTTCTTCTTGGATGAAAACTAGGCGTGGAGAACTTGGAGTCGTGACACACCGGTTCAAGGGTGGATGTTACGAACAAGAAGTCGTGACACGCCGGTCAACTGGTTTTATCCTGATGCAGGGTAATTTCTATCTTGGCCAAAGAGTGGCCTCTTCTTAAAATCTTCTTGTTAAAATCTTCTTCTTCTTAAAATAATCTTCTTAAAATAATAATAATCTTAAAATAATAATCTTTTTATCCTGGCAGGGTCGCCAGACTGTTAACCCCTCCGTCTATGGCCCTGGGGTGGTTCGGATCGACGGGGGTTCTAGTTAGGAGGCAAGCAACGGATATTTCTTCTATAACATTCTAATTCTTTTCGGTCGCCACTCTGTTAAACTCTTGGCTACAGACTCGCCAGACTGTTATGCCAATATCTTCTATGGTGCTTGGGTTGTCTCTTAATTTGGGCAAAGGGTCGCCAATTTTTTTAATTCTTCTCTTTCTATAATACTCTGATACTTTCTCTGATACTAAAATTATCGACTTTTCTTTTATAACTTGTCGACTTGACTAAGTTCTTCTGAAGATAACCCAACTCGAAGGGAAAAATAAAAAGTTTCTCTTACGGTAATTTACTTCTTAAAAATTTACAGTTAGTGCTCTGAATTTACAGGGGTAGAGGTTCGACCTCTTTCGACCATGGCTCAGGCCGGAATCTAAAAATTAAGAAGGCAAGGGGCCTCTGCCCCATCCCCGCAGCGATGCTGCTAACAAAGGAGTCCTAATGAAGTGCTAATCTGAAGTGACTTAATCAAGAAGTCTAATGAAGAAGTCTAATGAAGAAGTGCTGTAATTTTACAAGTACATGTATAATATAAACTTAAATGTTTGGGGGAAGACAGTCGAAGGTTAAGTTCCCCCCTTTTTAAACACATGATCAGATGTTTGAAAGATTGCAAATAAAAATTTTAAAAAAAATAAAAATACAAATTAATTTGTATTTTTCGCCGTCTACATTTATGAAGGCGATATCATTTCGTAATAGTACACATAAGTACAAATTAAGTACACGACTGAGTACGTATTAATTTTGGTTCATTACAATTACGATTACAATTATGGATTACTTCATATTCACTTATTGTTTAATTACACTTCTATTAAAGTACATTCTTACATTATAAATTAAATCATTACATTTAATTACAGTTTCATTGAAGTACATTACAAGTTATTATTAATTACAGTTTCATTAAAGTACATTACGTTATATTAAATTAAAGTATTACAGTTAATTGCAATTAAACAGTTACTATAACTTTGTTTTGTTTTTTACAGTGTTTCATATTAATAGACAATTTAGATGTTAGAAATATAATACAAAGTACATGGCACATACTAGATAATTTATTTACGAAATAATATGCTATAATATGTTATGAATTTGAAATCAGAGCGAACGGAGATATTTTATCTTTGAGTCGCTCGAATCTGTCGTAGTGAGCGGAATTCGATCTTAGTAAGCATTTATGAATATCTTGAGGGGTGAACGCACTTGGAAAAAAATAATAAAAAAAAACAATACGAGAACGTATTTTTGCGTTTTCGAACGAACGAGAAAAAATGAATATTTAATAAAATTTATATAGGATAATGATCAAGGGGAATTAATGACGGGAAAACGTGACGTATGGATGAATATGGTTGAATAATAATGTTTATACTACATAACACCACAACCTTATTACTAAAGAATTTACCATACATTGAATACGGAAAATGTCCAAATACTAAGAACGTGATTCAGTGTACAAAGTATGGGAAACGTAAAGAGAATAAAGTTATTTTATGACGTCATAGTGTATAAGTCATTATTAGAAAAGATGAATTAGAGAAATACAGTAATGAATAAAGAAGTATAAATCGAAATTCTATCCAAAACTCGCTTAGGCGATTTTGGTTTCTTATGTAAAAATGGACATTCGAACATAAAAACTATACGAACATAAGTACTGCATGAAGACAATGAATCCATATAATGATGGTATAGGAATTGTTCATTGTTCACTTTTTACATATATATATATATATATTTATTTATATTATATAATTATTATTTATATATTTTATATATTATTTATATATATTATTTATATATTTTTATATATTATTTATATATATTATTTATATATATATATATATATATATTATATATATATATATATATTATATATATATATATATATATATATATGGCAGGACCGGATAAATGGAATGCTACACTGATCAAAAACTGCGAGAATGCAATCGCTGAGCCCCTATACTGGATATGGAGACGATCATGACACGGGAGAAATACCGGGCATCCTGAAGAGCGCGAACATAGTCCCAATATATAAAGGAGGAGATCGATCCGAGGCCAAAAACTATAGGCCAGTGTCGCTTACATCTCATCTCACTAAAATATTTGAAAGAATAGTTACACAGAAAATCTATGACTTTTTGGAAACTCAGAAAAAATTCAATGGTAACCAACACGGGTTTCGATCAGGCAGATCAGGCCTATTACAACTAATGGAACACTACAACAACATTATTGATTCACTTGAAAGTAATGAAAACTATGATGTACTATACACAGACTTTGCTAAAGCGTTCGACAAGTGTGACCACGGAATCATAATACATAAACTGAAATATATGGGAATAACAGGAAAAGTAGGGAAATGGATATATAATTTCCTTAGTGAGCGGAGGCAAGTCGTTACAGTACAAGGAGTATCTTCATCAGAATCAGAGGTCCTCAGCTCGGTACCACAAGGAACAGTATTAGCTCCACTACTCTTCATAATCATGCTAACTGACATAGATGAGGACGTTACCAGAGACAGCACAGTAACATCTTTTGCGGATGACACAAAGATCAGTAGAAAAATAAGAAACCCAGAAGACATAGGATCTCTACAAACCGACATAAACAAAATCTACAAGTGGACTGATGACAACAATATGAAGTTTAACACCGAGAAATTTCAGCTATTACGGTACGGAAAAAGAGAAGACCTAAAGTCCATGGAATATTATACCCCAAATGGACGGGAAATTCAGAGAAATTCCAGAGCAAAAGATTTAGGGGTTGTAATGACAGATGATGCGAAATTTGAAATACAAAATAAGATAGCAGTAAACAGAGCAAAGAGAATAACGGGTCAAATATTGAGAACCTTTAAACGAAGGGATATGAATGTAATGGTTCCTCTACTGAAAACCCTGATAATACCCAAATTGGAATACTGCTCGGTCCTAACATCCCCATATAAAAAAGAAGACATTAGACAGCTGGAGGGGATCCAAAGAAGCTTCACAGCCAAGATCAATGGGTGCAAAGAACTAAATTACTGGGAAAGGTTACGAGAACTAGACCTATATTCACTGGAAAGGAGAAGAGAGAGATACACCATTATTTACACTTGGAAAATAATGGAGAAACTAGTCCCTAATCTTACTCTGAATCCCATAACTCCCCAAACAACGGTGGAAAGTAGAAGCGGTGGACTATGTCGTATTCCCAAATTGAAGGCGAGACAGGGAACATCCTTAATCCTGAAAGAAAATAGTTTTGTAGTGAGAGGACCAAAACTGTTTAATCAGTTGCCCAAAGACCTAAGAAACACGAAGGGAGTTGCAGTGGAAATCTTCAAAAGAAGACTAGACACCTGGCTCAGAACAATCCCCGATGAGCCGGGCGTACCTGGCTATGTGAGGTGGAGAGCGCAAGAATCCAACTCACTACTTCACCAAGCCAACTCGAGAGGAGGGGGCGACAAGCTTGACCTTCGCGAAATGAGAAATCATCGCGTGGAACCTTTGTAAGGTAAGGTATATATCATTTATCTTTTATATATATCATACCCATTTAATTTAGTAACTTACTTCATCCTAACCACTAAGTGTAATTTTTTAATTCCAATCTTAAATTAAAAACCTCGTCTCTTTATGACCCCTATTTTTAAGAAAGGCGATAAAGGTGCGGCTGGAAATTATAGGCCAATCGGTTTAACGTCTGTTGTAGGTAAGCTACTGGAATCAATAAATAGGGATCGTATAGTCGAACACTAAAAATTGCATAACTTGGTTAGAAGTACGCAGCACAGTTTTAGGCAACAAATCTTGCTTAACTAATCTTTTCGATTTTTTCCAAAGCGTGGTTGAAGTTTATGATAGTCATCGGGCGGTAGATGTAGTGTATTTAGATTTTCAAAGAGCATTTGACACTGTACTGCACAAAAGACTCGTTGAAAAAACTAAGGCTCATGGAATCGGGGGTGTAGTAATAAAATGGATAAAAGAGTGGTTGCGAGGTAGGAAACAGAAGGTAGTCGTTGATGGAGCGGAGTCCTCTTCGGTTAATGTAGCGAGCGGCGTTCCTCAGGGTTCTGTATTGGGCCCCTTGCTTTTTCTTATATATCTTAATGAGTTAGATGTCGGCTTAGTCAGTACAGTTTCAAAGTTTGCGGATGACACGAAGTTGGGTGGTAGGGTGATTAATGACGAAGATAGAGGTAAAATCCAGGAGGATCTGAATAAAATTGTAGATTGGTCAGTCACATGGTAAATGAGATTTAACGTCGATAAGTGCAAAATTTTACATAAGGTTCGCGTAACGGTAATTTTGCATATAGTATGTCGGGGAAAGAGTTGGCAAGCGTAGAACAGGAAAAAGATTTAGGAATTAGTGACTGGTGATTTAAAAGTAGCGAAACGAAGTACAGCAGCGGTCAATAAGTCGAACAAAGTGCTAAGGTTTTATAGCTAGGAATTTTGAGTACAAATCATGCGATATTATTTTCTCTTTATAAATCATTAGTTAGACCGCATTTGGAGTAAGTGATCCAATTTTAGAATCCGCATATGCGGAAAGATATAAACAAAACAAAATCGAAAGAGTTTAAAGATCAGCAACTGAGATGATTCCGTCGCTCAGGTCGAAGTCGTACGAGGATAGGCTTAAGGAGTTAAAATTGACTACACTCGAGACTTAGGAGGGTAAGAGGTGATCTAATCCAGGTTTTTAAAATTATGAATGGATTCGTAAGGTAAATAGAGAAGATAGCTTTTTCAAAATAGCACAATATAGTAGAACTAGAAATAACGGGTGTAAGCTGACAAGTAGAAGGTTCAAGACAGCAGTTGTCAAACTCTTTTACGCATAGAATAGTAAATAGCTGGAATAATTTGCCTGTAGAGTAGTGGACCCCAGCTATCCGAAGATCTCGATAACCGAGGTTTAGCACGATCGAGATTTTCCATAACGAACCATTCATCCGCTAACTGAGATTTGCCCCGCTGATCGAGTTACTGACCCAACGTCACATGTTCGTTCTAGAATGCCCGCAAACGATGGAAAATCATGGAGAGAGATCCCATCCATGGCAGAGCCTACACAACACACAGCACCTTCAATTCAGCACTCCTCCCATACCGAACTCAACTCCCAAGAAATGACCAAGCCCAAGCAGACACTGATTGATAGTTTTTCAAACCGAGGAGGACTACTTCTGTAGAACAAGATGAACCAAAACCATCAACTTCAGGGACCTCTTCAAGCTCTCAAAAACACGACCAATTGCCTGAACTACCAGATCCCTTTATGGAAGGAGAATCTCCTTCCAAACAATAAAACAACCATTTTTTCCAGTAAGCCCAGTCAAATTGTTCTGGTGAGTGTTAATTTTTGAGTGCATGTTAATTTAATTAATACAGTACTGTATTCATTATAATTTAATTCTTTATTTTCAGAAAATAACACACAATAATACTGTACTTAAATACTATTTAATTTAAATTAAAAATACTGTAGGGCCTTAAAAGTTAGATTATGTTGTGATAAGGGTCAGTTTTTAGCTTTCTAGAACCAGTTAGCCTTATAACATATAAAGTATGGTCCCGTTAACCGAGGTTCTGCTATCAGAGATGTTTTTTTGGAACCAATTAATCTCGGATAGCGGGAGTCCACTGTAATTAGTAGCACGTCTATAAACATGTTTAAAAATCAAGTAAACGCATATGTTGATAGATTGGATATAGTTTAAGGTAGTAAAATTAAGGCTTTTGTGGTTCGGAACCCATGTAAAATTGTAGGGCCCATCCGCCACCACGCGGAGGACATGCGTAATACACAATTACAAACAGTTAGGGAGACCAGCCATGAATGGCCCATCCTTGGGTGCTTGTTGGTCTGAAACTATATATATAAAGGGTACATTTCAAAAAGGCTATAAAATCAAATAATTCAAATTCTATCAACATTACCGAAAGAGTGATTTTTCTACTTAACATGCAAAAATTATTAGAATTTGTTACGCATAGAATAGTAAATAGGTGGAATAGTTTGTCGGTAGAGTAGTGGACCCCCGCTATCCGAGGATCTCGATAACCGAGGTTTAGCACGATCGAGATTTTCCATTAAGAACCATTCATCCGGTGCTGACTAAGAATCCATCGGCCCTGGGATCGAGACCCGGTCACGGCAGCCGGCGCGCAGCAAAACCCAGCTGTTCATCCATCCACACAAAGTGGTTGGTAGATAAATGGGTACCCTGAGTGGCCTAGTGGTTAAGACGCTGGGATGCTGGTGGGGTGTGGTTCGGATTCCACGTTAAACTGTAGGTCTAAGGGAGCAAAAAGCTTGACCTTTGTCAGAATGACCAATTCGGGCGGAAGCTAACCAAAGGTAAGGTACACACACACACACACACACAACACACACACACACACACACACACACACACACACACACCGTTCCTCTCAACCTTTTATATGTTCCGTGCGATGATTCCTCATTTCACGAAGGTCAAGCTTGTCGCCCCTCCTCTCGAGTTGGCCTGATGAAGTAGTGAGTTGGTTTCTTGTACTCCACCTCATATAGCCAGGTACGCGCACCTCATCGGGGATTGTTCTGAGCCAGGCGTCTAGTCTTCTTTTGAAGATTTCCACTGCAACTCCCTTCGTGTTTCTTAGGTCTTTGGGCAGCTGATTAAACAGTTTTGGTCCCCTCACAACAAAACTATTTTCTTTCAGGGTTAAGGATGTTCCTTGTCTCGCCTTTAATTTGGGAACACGACACAGTCTTCCTTTTCTACTTTCCACTGTTGTTTGGGGAGTTTTACAGGGGTTCAGATTAATATTAAGGACTAGTTTTTTTTGCAGTCACTCTTTTTCTCTTTCGGAACAATGACATCTTTCTCTCGAAACTGCTTCTTTCCTCTTTATTGTATTTTTGGGAGATGTCTTTCCACAATTTTCAGCGTCTTCTCTAAGGTCATTAGCATCTCTTGCGTTATC
>JAJOZX010002011.1:692500-748165 GCA_023014485.1 Bathynomus jamesi | reverse complement strand
ATTATTAGACGTATAATGGAAGCCGCCCAAAGTAGTATAGACTTAAAATGGACAACTTCACGGTAAATATTGATCGTGTATTCCGTGTTGCGGGTCATAGTGCCATACCGTATACTCTTAACCTCAATTCTCAAGCTATTTATAGACGGCATATAAACGTCGATCGTGGTTGCGGCTTTATAGCAGTAGTCTTGGCTCGCATGTTTACTGTACAAAATACACGGGCTCAAAAAATTTGGCTGCCTACGGTCGTGGAACGTGCCCGTAAACTAGCTGTAGACTGTGAACTTGAATTTGACTGTAATATGGGCCTGAAGAGCTGAGAATGGTAGAACAGGAAATGAATGTTCGTATAGTTGTGTTTGGACTGGATGATCATCGTAGGACTGTGTATGTTTTTAAAAGCTGTGTGAGAGATCGTACAAGGCCCCTACTTATCTTAGGTCTGTCAGGGGCAACGTATCTCCCCATCCGTAATATAAGGTGCCTTTACGCGAGTTACGATAAAAGTCGAAAATATGGACGGCATCATGATTTGTGTAAGGGGTGCCTCGAGTTTGCGGATGATATAGTGAAACATTGTAAAGAATGTCACATGGTATGTGAACAGTGTAAAAGCTCCAAATGTGAAAGCCGTGTAGTTGAAGCTGAGAAGAGGATTGTAATGTGTGTAGACGCACATTTTTCAATAATAGCTGTTTTGATCTCCATAAATCAATTGGCACGTGCAGGAAAATGAGAATCTGTGAATGTGGTATGTTTCACACAATGGATAATTGGGGAAAATTTAAGCACAAATGTGACGAAATTCACTGTCCTACATGCCAGGAGGAATATAAGGCGGATGGAGTAAAACATGTATGTTATATGAAAGACGCCAAGCCTAAAAACAAACCCTGTATAACTGTATACTACGATATAGAAACATATACGAATGCTGAAACCAAAGAGGTAATTCCACATTTACTTGTGAGCCAGACTATCTGCGATGAATGTATGGAGATCGAATGTGACGAGTGCCCCAAATGCGAAATGCGGTAAACGGACAAACGTTTTTAAAACGAATGTCCACGATAGTCCTGTGAAACTATTTGTGTCCTATATTGTCAAGTTAGCCGACAAGTTCAAAAATGACTGTGTATATTCTCGCCCATAACGGGCAAAGTTTGACACGCAGTTCCTTTATAAGGAGTTGCTTGAGCACGAATCCTCTGAGATATTTACAGGTGATCCATTGAAAAGAGGCAACAAATTAATACAGATGCAAATAAGAGGTAATGTACAATTTAAAGACACTTTATTATTCACACCTTGTAAATTAGCAAAGCTACCCAAGGTGATGGGGGTAGCAGCTGAAGTTTCAAAGGATATTTCCCTTACACTTTCCTCACTAGCGAGACTTTAAACTACGTAGGCCCACCACCACCCAAACATTATTTTAACTATGATTGTATGAGTGTAGATGAACGTGAAGACTTTGATCGATACTACAACAGTTTTAATGAACGTAATCCTTATAATATAGCTGATGAATGTGAGCGTTATTGCGTGAATGATGTGCGAGTGCTTAGAGTATGTTCCAGGCCTTTAGAAGGATGTACATAGGCCGTTTCAAATGCGATCCGCTGCAAGTCGCAACCACCATCGCGTCATTATGTTTTACGGTGTTCAAAAATAACTTCATGCCTAAAGCCACCTTAGCCATTATTCACCGAAACAACCCCCGTTACGGCCACAAGGCTATTTACTGGCTCATACACCTACAGCAACAGACAGGTGTATACATAAAGCACGCCCGCAACACGGGTGAAGTACCCATTAAGATTAATGGTCGTGTTTTTTGGGTTGATGGGTTAAGTGAAAACCGTGTCACTGGTGTGAAGACTGTGTACTCCTTTAACGGATGCTGGTGGCATGGATGCCCCCGTCCTGAGTGCGGAATCGCCGGAGATATCCACGGTAGATCTCCTGCCGACTGTCTTGCATGGACCCGCACCCGCGATCAACTTATAGGATCCCAGTTCACTCACAAAGTCTTGTGGGAGCATGAATATGATGCACGGATGGAGACAGACGAGGTGTACCGTGAGGAAATAAACACGATCAAGCGTTCAATGGTGCTGGATCCTCTCAAATGTGGTGATAGCTTGTTTGGAGGACGTACAAATCCATTCAGGCTATACTTTCCACCTACGGAGGGTGTGAAGCTCCATTACTACGATTTCTGTTCTTTATACCCATACGTGATGAAGAACAATCCGTACCCCGTGGGCGCTCCTGAGAAACTGGTGGGACCTAACCTGCCCTCCATCAATGAATTTTCAAGAAATTTGAATGATCGTTACTTTGGGCTCTCTTTCGTAGACGTACTCCCCCCACGCAATTTATGGATGCCAATCTTACCCGTCGTTATCGACCACAAGCTCATGTTTCCCCTGTGCGTGAAGTGCGCGGAAGAGAATAACGGCAATTGTAACCATATACCCCACCAGCGTAAGATCAGAGGCGTATATACAAGTCCTGAGCTGGCCCTAGCCGTACGCCATGGGTATAGAATACTGAAGATACATGAGGTGTGGAGGTTTCAGAAGCTACCCAACCTTTTCACACCATATATAAACGCATTTTTGAAGGATAAGGTTGAGGCATCAGGGTATCCGCGAGGAGTTGATACCGAAGATGAAAAGTCTGCCTATATTCAACGTTACCGCGACCGCGAAGGTATACAACTTGATCGTGCCCAAATTGCAAAGAATCCTGGCAAGCGCTTTAGTGCAAAGTTGTGTCTAAACAGTCTATGGGGAAAATTTGCACAGAATACCGGCAAAGGGAACATTCATTTGGCACAAAGTTATAGTGAAGTCTTGGATTATGCCAATGCTCCCGATAAAGAGGTCATGGAGATCGTGAATGTAGGTAATACTTACATAATAAAGTACAACAACACTGAATTGACCACAGATACCTCAAGGGTTACAAACATACCTGTGGCCAGCTTCACAACAGCCTACGCCCGCATAAAACTTTGGGGTCTATTGCATTCTCTTGGGCGGAGAGTATTGTATGCCGATACAGATAGCGTGATATTCACAGAGAGGGAGGGTGAATACATGCCTGCTATTGGGGAGTTCCTCGGCGAGCTCACTGAAAGAGATCAAGGATGAGTATGGGGACAACGCATACGCCGACTCTTTTGTCTCAACAGGACCTAAAACTTATGGGGTACGGGTGAGGGTGTGAGAGGATATGAAATATATCGTGAAGGCAAAGGGTATTACGCTCAACCATGCGAATCGGCGGGTTGTTAACTTTGAATCGTTGAAGGATCTAGTGTGTTTGGACGATGAGAGCGATCGGCCTCCCCAACTAACTGTAGGCACCTACAATTTTCGGGCGCAGAAGCTGGGGGGCGTGAAGGAACTTATGGGAACGAAGGTGTGCCGTAACACCTATAGGAAACGTTACCAGTTACCTGGTACCTATGATACCGTACCCTTTGGATACCATAACCTTTGATGCGTCTATTGTTAACTTACTTATCACACGTATTTGTAAATATGTATGTCTTGTATATAATCTTTGATGTATCTATTGTTAACTTATTTATTACACGCATTTGTAAATATACTGTATATAACTTGAATATCTCGTTTATTAAATAAATCATGTTTCAATTAGCGTTTCACTTTCTCCTTTGTGTGTGTGTGTGTGTGTGTGTATATATATGTTGTGTGTGTGTGTGTGTGCACACAGGTGAAAGTTCTAAGCTCCGCCCACTGTAAGACCAGCAACGTGAGTCATGCTACTATCTGGGATTCCCTGCGTGGTCAGTTGACTGCAGTAAGCCCTTGAGCTCAGACGTGTATTCGCCAGCGTAGAAGAAAATGGCTACCTTTAATATTGCTTGTTCAACGTTTATGAAATGGTATTCAGCAAAGTGTCAAGATGTGGTGGATACCGTAAAACTTCCTATTCCCCCCTCCTTTGCCTCTTTTAAAGCCACATTGGATCGTGCGAAGGAGCAAGATGTACAAATACTCTATGGTTATTCTGGTGAGACCGTTGTAGGCTTTCGTTGCACAGACGATGTATTGAAGTATGCTGTAGACCTAAGCTTTATAAAGTCTCACATATACCGTGAAGTAAAAGAAACAACGCGTGCAGAAGAGAAGTAGCAGATATGGATAATGAGTCTTGCGGATGAGTGGTATGACAAGCGGTATTATGTCATGTTACACCATGTCGATTACTCATACCCTACGACTGAAAATGTGACTCTCGTCATCATGGAGAATCTTAAGTATTTTTACCACTATATTAATGTATATCATGATGAGGTCCGTAGTGAAGTTGTGGCTAGTGCCCTGCGTGAGTTTTTAGCAGACTTTAGAGACGAGTATCGTTTGCTAGGCAAAAAGGAAAAATATGGGCATATGTTCCTCTCAAATAGTGCGCCGGAGTGTAAAGATGTTTAGGAGAGATAAAACATTATAAAATGTGCCTAGTTCGTGAAAATTATCCTGAGGGAAACTGTCTGGTGCGTATTCTGGTAGTGATAAAACGTTAAAACCGAAATTAATTCTTGTACCGGAAAAAAACACCTAGCCAGTGGCGGCTCGTCGGTAGGCACTGCGGAACTGCAGCACCCCTAAATTTTTTATTTACAATTGAAATAATCAAGAACAATATAAGGATGAGCTCACTCAATAACTTTTTCAATAACTTTTGAAACTTTTATTCATTGCTCAATGCTCATCCTTTTATTTCAGTAATTATTTCAACCCATTCTTAGAGATAGCACCCCTAAAATTTTTAGTCACGAGCCGCCACTGACACCTACCCAATATAATGGGGTACAACAATTCGATCAGCGCCGCACACGTTTCATTAGATTATGGTGCGACTCGCACCTCACGGATCATACGAGTTCGAACAAACCCATTCACGTATCATCAGGGTGAGTCAACCGCCCATCGAACCGTTCCTGCCTACCTGCGTGCCTCACGCGGCTCATAGTTATCTCAGAGCTTGAACCAAGTGGACGTGCGCTCCTCGAATACGATGGAACTTCCTTTGAGCAGCATTCTCAACGCCTCGTACGATGTGTCCGTGACGAAATCGTTGCGCGTGTTCAGGCGTAAATCCGGTGCCGTTAGCTATCTACTGGAAACGGAATGTAGACAAACAAACAAACGGAATGTTGTTTATTTAAGTGTCGAGGAGATGAATAGAATCTTCGTGATAGTTGAGAAGTGGAGTGAAGATCGTTATAAAATACCTGCTAACGTAGGTACAAGAAGAGAGCAGATTAGTGACGCACCCTCATACGCCGTTGTATGTACGTTGTGTATAAATAACGATCGGTCATGCATTGATATACGGCTGATGTGGAAGAATGCTTCTGATAATAATGCTCTTGTTCCTACGCGAAACCGTTTCATCCTCGACAGAATGTTTGAAATCGTCGGATTCCGCAAGCTGAAACCTATATTAGACGCGCGTGTTACGGATATGCTTTATTTTGATACAGTACTTGAATGCGCATACACCGCTCTGCTCGATGGGTTTACCGAGTGTAGGGCTGAACAAGGTGAGAATGGTCTAGAGCTGGACGTTTATTTAAAAAGTTTAGACTCTTTGAAATATCATGAACTTTGGTACAAAGCAATTGATCGGTACAAGGCTGAGCTCACCTACATCGTTCACCCTGAAGAACTATTTCTTTATATAACGAGCAGTTGTCGTAACGACTTAGAAGATTATTTCAATTGCCGCTATGTTGAGTGAAGATGAGTTCACGATTGAAAAGCTCGCGTCGGTAGAAATAAACCCTCGATTGGAAAGGCGTGTTTATAAACTTGTGTTTAATAATGTGGCTAACGATGAACTCTTTGTGCATGCTTTTAATTGTATTCTAGACGTATTTAAAGATAACTTACCAACCTGTTGTAAAGTGGGAACAAAAATAGTACTGAACGATATGAAGGCCATTCATATCGAGTACAGGTTTCTCTATACTTTAAGCGGTGAAATATTATTAAACCGCGTATACTGCGTAATGCAGAGCAATAATGATGTAATTGTAGACTCGATTAAGTGCGAGTTTAGTATTTTGAAAAAAAAGTGAAATGTATTTATATATTTAACATATTTGTGTGTGTGTGTGTGTGTGTGTGTGTGTGTGTGTGTGTGTGTGTGTATATATTTCTGCTATATTGATGGCTATACGATTTCTTATTTTGCGCGGTAGAAGATAAAGTGTATGTATTTATTTATTTAGTTGTGTGTATATATTTCTACTATGTTGATGGTTATATTATTTCTTATTTCTTATTTTTGTTTTTTGATCATTCCAATGTATATTTATTTTCTATATATCTCCATATTTGCGTGTATGTATATATATGTATATATATATATATATATATTTCTCCTGTACTGTTATATTGACGGATATATTTTTTTATTATATGCATAATTTATTTATTTAGTTGTGTGTATATATTTATGCTATGTTGATGGTTATATTATTTCTTATTTTTGTTTTTTGGTCATTCCAATGTATATTTATTTTCTATATATCTCCATAATTGCGTGTATGTATATATATATATATATATATATATATATATATATGGGATGAATTTCACAATAAAACACGTGAAATGAATGAATGCTGCAAACCCAAAAGGAAAAAGAAAAACGATTCCAAGGCCTTTCGTGTATTCAAAGCTACACCTCGTCAGGGAATGAAGTTAAAAGGCGAGAAGCCCATATATATATACAACGTACAGGAAAAACAAAACAATTAGCACATACTTAACAAGGGTTAATGAGAGGCAAATGAAATTTTAACATGATATCGTCAATTTTATAAGTCCCCGAGCTGTTATTGAAATTGTTTTTAAAATGAATAAATGCACATTCTAGAATATTTCGTTCTATTATATCTCTGTTTTTAACAAGCGGCTTTAGAACTATCCCACTTGATGCTATGGTTACATCTATACATATGGTTAAATAAAGCATTGGAAGTACTAGCTGTTCTACAAGCATATTTATGCTGTTTTACCCTAATATCTAACGTTTTACCGATTTGGCCTATATATACTGAGTTACATTGTGTACATCCGATCGAATACACACAACCAACAACATTATCAGGGCTATTCTTTATTAGGCGTGATTTAACAGTATTATTATACTTAAAGATTACATTAATGCCAATTGCTTTAAGTACAGTTGGAAGGTATTGAAAATTAACATGGTAAGGTAGGCGAAGGATATTTTTACGCTGAAATTCCTTTACAATTACATTATTATAATACCTATTCTTGGCTTTCTTAATTTCTTAAGACAGTTATCTAAAAATGAAATAGGATAACATAATTTAGTACCAATATTCATGATATTGCATAACTCGGAATCTAAAAATTCAGGACTGACAACTCTCAATGCTCGAAGAAACATAGCAGAGAAAATAGAGGATTTAATCGAAGGATGATGGTCAGAATAAAAATGCACGTAAGAGTTATTATTAGTAGGCTTACGGTAGACTTCATATTTGAACTGATTAGAGCATCTCCAAATTTTTAGATCAAGAAAAGATAGGCTTCCCTCATTTTCTTTTCAACTGTAAACTTAATAGATGGGGCTAAATTGTTGAGCCTACCAAGAAATAAGTCCACATCCAAATTATTAGGCCAAAGGCATAAAATATCATCTATATACCTGTACCAAACCAGGTTAAAATTAACAATCGTAGGCAAAATTCTACTTTCAAAAAATTCCATATATAAATTAGCTAGTACATGTGAAAGGGGATTTCCCATAGCTAATCCAAACGACATAACATAAAACTTATTTTCAAACTGAAATTTACAATCTTTGACACAGCTTAATTAACTCAATAAGAGTGTTGTGTTGAACAGGGAAAGAATATTCAGAAATCTTATCTTTTAAGAAATCAAGTAGGTCATCAACAGGGACTTTTGTGAATAGCGAGCATACATCGAAGCTTACCAATTTGAAATTAGGGTCATTAGGGAACTTCAGTTTGTCAATAAGATCCATGCTATTTACAATATGTGACTCAGAAATAGAGCCAACTAACGGTGTTAATAAACTAACTAACCATTTCGATAGCTTATAGGTTACGGAGCCCACTGAGCTAACAATAGGCCTCATGGGATTATTAACTTTGTGTCTTTTATTAATTTTGAAAAACACAGTAATATTTCCGAAAGTGAGGTGACTTTAGCAAAAGGTTGTGTGTATAGTGCTTTTAATACGAAGTTTGAATCGAATTATCCTTTGAGGTTTGAAAAAGCCCTAAAAACACTGAAAAATAATGATTCATTACATATTACTAAAGCGGACAAATCCAATTCGATCGTCATCATGGACAAAAACAGTTATGTTGAAAAGTTGAATACATTATTAAGTGATCGTGACACGTACAAACCTCTAAATAGAGACCCATTGGAGGATGTTAATAAAATGTTTAACAGAAAATTAAGAGAAATATTAAAAAATAACTATAATGGGCTTTCACAGCAGTTTCTTAGTATTAATTCGTCACTACCATATCTGTACGGCTTAGTAAAAACACACAAAGTTAATAATCCCATGAGGCCTATTGTTAGCTCAGTGGGCTCCGTAACCTATAAGCTATCGAAATGGTTAGTTAGTTTATTAACACCGTTAGTTGGCTCTATTTCTGAGTCACATATTGTAAATAGCATGGATCTTATTGACAAACTGAAGTTCCCTAATGACCCTAATTTCAAATTGGTAAGCTTCGATGTATGCTCGCTATTCACAAAAGTCCCTGTTGATGACCTACTTGATTTCTTAAAAGATAAGATTTCTGAATATTCTTTCCCTGTTCAACACAACACTCTTATTGAGTTAATTAAGCTGTGTGTCAAAGATTGTAAATTTCAGTTTGAAAATAAGTTTTATGTTATGTCGTTTGGATTGGCTATGGGAAATCCCCTTTCACCTGTACTAGCTAATTTATATATGGAATTTTTTGAAAGTAGAATTTTGCCTACGATTGTTAATTTTAACCTGGTTTGGTACAGGTATATGATGATATTTTATGCCTTTGGCCTAATAATTTGGATGTGGACTTATTTCTTGGTAGGCTCAACAATTTAGCCCCATCTATTAAGTTTACAGTTGAAAAAGAAAATGAGGGAAGCCTCTCTTTTGTCAATAAGATCCATTCTATTTACAATATGTGACTCAGAAATAGAGCCAACTAACGGTGTTAATAAACTAACTAACCATTTCGATAGCTTATTAGGTTACGGAGCCCACTGAGCTAACAATAGGCCTCATGGGATTATTAACTTTGTGTCTTTTATTAATTTTGAAAAACACAGTAATATTTCCGAAAGTGAGGTGACTTTAGCAAAAGGTTGTGTGTATAGTGCTTTTAATACGAAGTTTGAATCGAATTATCCTTTGAGGTTTGAAAAAGCCCTAAAAACACTGAAAAATAATGATTCATTACATATTACTAAAGCGGACAAATCCAATTCGATCGTCATCATGGACAAAAACAGTTATGTTGAAAAGTTGAATACATTATTAAGTGATCGTGACACGTACAAACCTCTAAATAGAGACCCATTGGAGGATGTTAATAAAATGTTTAACAGAAAATTAAGAGAAATATTAAAAAATAACTATAATGGGCTTTAACAGCAGTTTCTTAGTATTAATTCGTCACTACCATATCTGTACGGCTTAGTAAAAACACACAAAGTTAATAATCCCATGAGGCCTATTGTTAGCTCAGTGGGCTCCGTAACCTATAAGCTATCGAAATGGTTAGTTAGTTTATTAACACCGTTAGTTGGCTCTATTTCTGAGTCACATATTGTAAATAGCATGGATCTTATTGACAAACTGAAGTTCCCTAATGACCCTAATTTCAAATTGGTAAGCTTCGATGTATGCTCGCTATTCACAAAAGTCCCTGTTGATGACCTACTTGATTTCTTAAAAGATAAGATTTCTGAATATTCTTTCCCTGTTCAACACAACACTCTTATTGAGTTAATTAAGCTGTGTGTCAAAGATTGTAAATTTCAGTTTGAAAATAAGTTTTATGTTATGTCGTTTGGATTGGCTATGGGAAATCCCCTTTCACCTGTACTAGCTAATTTATATATGGAATTTTTTGAAAGTAGAATTTTGCCTACGATTGTTAATTTTAACCTGGTTTGGTACAGGTATATAGATGATATTTTATGCCTTTGGCCTAATAATTTGGATGTGGACTTATTTCTTGGTAGGCTCAACAATTTAGCCCCATCTATTAAGTTTACAGTTGAAAAAGAAAATGAGGGAAGCCTATCTTTTCTTGATCTAAAAATTTGGAGATGCTCTAATCAGTTCAAATATGAAGTCTACCGTAAGCCTACTAATAATAACTCTTACGTGCATTTTTATTCTGACCATCATCCTTCGATTAAATCCTCTATTTTCTCTGCTATGTTTCTTCGTGCATTGAGAGTTGTCAGTCCTGAATTTTTAGATTCCGAGTTATGCAATATCATGAATATTGGTACTAAATTATGTTATCCTATTTCATTTTTAGATAACTGTCTTAAGAAAGCCAAGAATAGGTATTATAATAATGTAATTGTAAAGGAATTTCAGCGTAAAAACATCCTTAGCCTACCTTACCATGTTAATTTTCAATACCTTCCAACTGTACTTAAAGCAATTGGCATTAATGTAATCTTTAAGTATAATAATACTGTTAAATCACGCTTAATAAAGAATAGCCCTGATAATGTTGTTGGTTGTGTGTATTCGATCGGATGTACACAATGTAACTCAGTATATATAGGCCAAACCGGTAAAACGTTAGATATTAGGGTAAAACAGCATAAATATGCTTGTAGAACAGCTAGTACTTCCAATGCTTTATTTAACCATATGTATAGATGTAACCATAGCATCAAGTGGGATAGTTCTAAAGCGCTTGTTAAAAACAGAGATATAATAGAACGAAATATTCTAGAATGTGCATTTATTCATTTTAAAAACAATTTCAATAACAGCTCGGGGACTTATAAAATTGACGATATCATGTTAAAATTTAATTTGCCTCTCATTAACCCTTGTTAAGTATGTGCTAATTGTTTTGTTTTTCCTGTACGTTGTATATATATATGGGCTTCTCGCCTTTTAACTTCATTCCCTGACGAGGTGTAGCTTTGAATACACGAAAGGCCTTGGAATCGTTTTTCTTTTTCCTTGTGGGTTTGCAGCATATATATATATATATATATTTCTCCTGTACTGTTATAATGACGGATATATTTTTTGATTATATGCATATTCCTCGTTCATATTTCTTAAACTATTATTATTTTTAATTGATCATTCAAATGTATATTTGTTTTCTATATATTTATAATAAACAGAATGATGTAATGTTGTTTTATTTAATTCTTTTGGTTGTAATCAAATATACCAAATGGCTGGTTACGCCTTCTAAACCCACTAGCGGAATTCTAAGCCAACTTTTAAGAATAATTAAATAAATGGTATAATCTGGCAACCTAATAATGTATACCTGAACAATTAAAATGGTATCTGACAACTCAACCTGAATATATATATATATATATATTTCTCCTGTACTGTTATATTGACGGATATGTTTTTTTATTATATGCATAATTTATTTATTTAGTTGTGTGTATATATTTATGCTATGTTGATGGTTATATTATTTCTTATTTTTGTTTTTTGGTCATTCCAATGTATATTTATTTTCTATATATCTCCATAATTGCGTGTATATATATATATATATATATATTTCTCCTGTACTGTTATAATGACGGATATATTTTTTGATTATATGCATATTTCTCGTTCATATTTCTTAAACTATTATTATTTTTAATTGATCATTCAAATGTATATTTATTTTCTATATATTTATAATAAACAGAATGATGTAATGTTGTTTTATTTAATTCTTTTGGTTGTAATCAAATATACCAAATGGCTGGTTACGCCTTCTAAACCCACTAGCGGAATTCTAAGCCAACTTTTAAGAATTAATTAAATAAATGGTATAATCTGGCAACCTAATAATGTATACCTGAACAATTAAAATGGTATCTGACAACTCAACCTGAACAAGCCATTTACGCCTTCAAAGCCAACTGGCTGATTAAGAGTCTATAAGACAATGGCCACTCGGCTGAAGTCTTAGTGTGCACTTGGCTCCTGCCAGGTGAACACCTCTCCTCCTTTCCTTCTCCTGTCTTTCTCTTGGGGGATAACGCCGCCTCCAAGTTTCATGACCCCTTGTTGCACCCGCAGTACCCCCACCCCCTTTGCAACATTGAGTTGTTGCATACCCCACCCCCTTTGCAACATTGTGTTGCATGCACCCACCCCCCTTTGCAACCCTACCCCCTTTGCAACATTGACCATTACCTCTTGCAACATTGCAACATTCCTGCACTCTACCTTTTTGAGGCTATACTACTGGGCTTAACGGGGAACCCATAGCTACCCTATTAATTTGGCTGTAAAGGTTGCTATTAAATAAGAAAAGATTATCACAACACGCTATTTCGAGGAGGTTTTTAAATTGAGTGAGTGAGGCCATTAATAAGAGTATTACCAGTAGTGAATAACTTGTTTAGTATGATATCTAATGTTTCTTTTAACGGGACATTAGTAAATGACGAGACATCAAAACTGGCCATAGTAAGAGAATCGGCACGATTGATCTCGCTTATATCTTTAGCAAAATCAAACGTAAGTTTTGAAAGCATGGGAACGAAGAATTTTGCTAAGTTATAATTGAATGTACCACAGGCCGAAAGAAATAGGTCTTAGTGGGAAATTTGGCTTATGGACTTTGGGTAAACCGTATAGAATTCCTGGATTAGAACCAGAAGCAAACAAAAAATTGTACGTGTTGTCATCAATAATATTACTATTTTTTAATTTACGCAAAAACCTATTAAGTTTATCTTCGAGTTTTAGCAATTTAGACAGAACACACTCTTTTACCTTTTTAAATTTAGACGTATCCGACAAAATTGTCTCCCATTCTGTTTATGTAAACTGTTGAATCAAGCAACACTACTCCTTTACCCGTATCCGGTTTTGTAATGATGACAGAGTTATCCTTTTTCAAATTATTAAGAATTTTAAAATCTTGCTTATTAAAAAGGGGGGAAAACACTTTATGGGGTTTAAAATTATAAAAATTCTTAAAAGATGCTCTCCATTTGTTTTACCAAGTTATGAAACGAGAAATTTGGTCGGATCTCACAATTCTTAATATTAATGAGAAGATTTTCAAAACCAGAGAAAAATGTATAAAAATTTAATTCATAATGAGGTAGATCAAAATTTAAGCCTAAGGACAATATTTCTCTCTAATACTTAAAACTATTAGAAAAATTAAAAATAAAATTATCTGGATTATTAAAAAACGACTGAGTGATTCCCAATTTTTCTAATTTGACAGCATGTATCCTTTTATGTCTATTGATAATTTTATCGCAGCAAGTTTGAAATTTAGTAACTAAACACTGATAACACCAGTACACATTTGAAAACTTGTCGATCGATTTTTACAAACTAGTTGGTGATTCTATATAATTTGAGTGCGCTGTTCTCAAAAATATAGTTAGTTTTTCCTATCACGTATGGTTTTCTTACTACAGGGTGTGTCATAAATCCCCCATTTATCCCCAAATGTGAACCATCTTATCGAGACCAACATTGGATTGCACATGCTAAACCATAAATTTTGTTGTTATAGACTACAGTAACGCTTACATAATAATGTAGGGTAAATATATATAACAACCAGTCCCGTTCCCAGCAAAATACTCTCTCCCCTCCCATCAATAGGTGGTTAACATTTGGGGGCAGATGAGGTATTACAACACCCCTTGTAGCACGAAATCTTTAGGTGATAGAGTAAAACCTAATTAAAGCAGAATTAAATAGCTCCTAGCTCTTGGACAAGCATATTGCTTGTTTATGAAAGAATAAAAAAATAACTGAAAGAAACAAAATATATTTACCTTCTTTACTTGCAAACATTTCAGGACTTATTCCAAAGACTTAAGACTACGAAGGTAGATCTGACTAATGACCACTAAACCGATGCTTATTTGATGTTTTCTTATGCTGTGCGTTAGGCTGATCTCGTTGCAGACACCAGCAGTAATCCGCCATTATATTTGTATGCCATCTTCCTTGATAACTTCTTTCCATGGTTTTGATGTCCTGGTGAAATCGTTCCCCTTGCTCCTCACTGACATCTCAGAGATTTTCGGGAAAACGGTCAAGATGCGAAAATAAGAAGTGAACTTTCAGGCTCATGTTGCAGCCTAAGGCGCAAAACTTTTTAAGCATATTTTCCACCAGTCTTTCATAATTTTGGCTCTTGTAGTTTCCCAAGAAGTTTTCAACAACATCTTTGAAACCAAGCCATGTTTCTTTTTCTTTATTGGTCATTGTGTTCAGGAAATGATCGTCTGTCAATAACTTTCTAATCTGAGGACCTATAAAAACACCTTCCTTTATTTTCTCGTAGCTAATCTTTGGATATTTTGAACAAATGTACTTGAAACACTCACCTTCTCTATTCAATGCTTTGACATACTGCTTCATCAATCCTAACTTAATGTGCAAGGGTGGTAGGAGAATTTTATTTAGTTTTATTTAGTTCTTTGATCCTGGGGTAAGATTCTCTCTAGGAGGCCAAGTTTTCCTCTTCCAGTGCTGGTCACGTGCTCGACTATCCCATTCGCAGATGAAACATGGCATATTAGTGTATCCTGATTGCTGCCCAAGTAACATGCAAAGGACTTTGAGATCCCCCACACAATATCCATCTGTGATTTTGATACTGAATTTTTTCCAGAACCAGTTTCATGGTATCATAGGTCTCTTTTAAGTGAGTAGAATGGGCCACTGGGATTGATGCATATTTGTTACCGTTGTGCAGTAACACTCCTTTTAGACAGGTTTTAGAGGAATCTATAAACAACCTCCAGTCACTGGTTTGGTATTCGATGCCTAGCTTGCACACTAATCCTGTGATGTCCTTGCAAAATACCAAGGGACCATCTTCTTCGAGAAAAGGCACGAAGTCTTTCTCACGATTTCTGTACCAAGTGAAGTATGTGTCGGATGCCAATAAATTGTTCTCCTGCAATCTAGACCCCAAAAGTTCTGCTGAGTCCTTAAGCAGATTCAAATCCCTGACTAAGTCATTTAGTTCGGCTTGGGTTAATGGTTTAGGATCTCAATCACTGTTGGCTGTTTATAAACATCATCATTGTCTGGATTTGGAGCTGAATCAGAATCTGAATTGTATTGATCCAGACTCTCGGGTGGGCGGGGAATAGGAACTTCTGGACCATGGGGTACCGGCCTTATTGCAGATGGAAGACTTGGGTATTGAAGGCTCTCTTTATTCTTTGCATTATAACCTTTAACATTGCAAGGACAGAAGTAGCAGTCGTCGGTATGGTTTCTAGGCTCGCGCCATACCATAGGGATCCCAAATGGCAAACTTTTCTTTTACCTTTGCTCCAATTCCTTAGTGCCGCAACACACGCGTAAGACAAACCTTGTGTGGCGCCCAACTTTTGTCTTGATCTCCTAATTTAATTCCAAAATAAGCATGATAAGCTCTCTTAATGAAGGTCGTTACATTTGTCCTTTGTTTTACAACAACATACCGACCACAAATATAACAAAATATGTCTGGACTATGGGTACATCCTCTAGAAGCCATTATTAAAATTTTAAAGACGTAATGTTAGAATTATCTATCTGAAAAATATGAAAAAACGAAATTAATTAAAGATAAAAAAGGTAAAAAATTACAAAACGCCCCAAAATTGTTTTGCTAATAACTTTAAAACTGTGGGTGATAGAAAAAACTGGTAGCATTTTTTAATTCAGCGCAGCGAACTGCTTCAGAATCAACTCAAAATAAAGAAATCGATTTTCATGCAGACCAGTGTAATCAATATAAGATACCCTAGATTTTAGACCAAATAGAGAATTCTTATATTTCAGCTTGAGAAAACTCACTGTTTTAGTTTTCGATTGAAGTTCCAAATTTAATAATTTATGTTGCCATAATTTATATAATTTGGAGTTATGGAGGCGTTTATTATAGAGTTTAAATCTAAGAAACTTAGGGACAATATTATAACTTTTGCACTTAGACAAGAAATCCTCATCACAAATAGCCTTATTAAGTTTCAAATAGACTTTTCACATTGTATGTAACAGTTCAATGTCGATCGGCCATATCTCTGGGTTAATATCAAAACTATTGACTTCTCCTTAGGGAAACGGAGCTTACAGATGAAAAGAAGGACCAACACAACAGCAAACATTTCCGTTTATTTTTGATACTTCAGACGTTTCGACAAATCTTTTGTTATCATCAGTGAATTATAAGTCTTAAAACCTTAAAACAAAAATGAGAATAATGAAAAATACATCAATACACAATTAAAATCATTAAAATTACATCACTACAAAAAATTAAAATCACTAAAATTAAATTAAAATTACCTCAACTGGTAAATACACAATGTTGACATCAACCTCCATACTTGGCAGAAACAGAGAAAACTGCATGGTCAGTAAGTTAGAAGGTATGAAAATGTCTATGAAAATCGGTTGGTTAGTTAAAAGAGCTGTAATTTGTAAGATGAGCTATTATTGTTAATGGAAGGTTTGTTTCTATAGATATACAAGGATTCTAAAATTCGGAGTTCTGTAAGGTTATTGGATCTGGTTAGAATTTCAAACTGAGTTTTGTGAAGGGGATGATTGTTTTCATTACTATGGTTTCTAATTGCGGATTGTGGTGGGCTACTGAGGGGACGGTTAGTACGGACTGATAAGCCAAATGTTGTTTACAAATACACGTGCGACAGCTGTAAGGCTGCGTATATTGGCAGTACTCAAATCCAACTGGAGGCACGCCTTTCTCAACATTTGGGCTTATCAGTCCGTACTAACAGTCCCCTCAGTAGCCCACCACAATCCGCAATTAGAAACCATAGTAATGAAAACAACCATCCCCTTCACAAAACTCAGTTCGAAATTCTAACCAGATCCAATAACCTTACAGAACTCCGAATTTTAGAATCTTTGTATATCTATAGAAACAAACCTTCCATTAACAATAATAGCTCATCTTACAAATTACAGCTCTTTTAACTAACCATCCGATTTTCATAGACATTTTCATACCTTCTAATTTACTGACCATACAGTTTTCTGTTTCTGCCAAGTACGTAGGTTGATGTAAACATTGTGTATTTACCAGTTGAGGTAATTTTAATTTAATTTTAGTGATTTTAATTTTTTGTAGTGATGTAATTTTAATGATTTTAATTGTGTATTGATGTAATTTTCATTATTCTCATTTTGTTTTAAGGTATTAAGACTTATAATTCACTGATGATGACAAAAGATTTGTTGAAACGTCTGAAGTACAAAAAATAAACGGAAATGTTTGCTGTTGTGTTGGTCCTTCTTTTCATATATATATATATATATATATATATATATATATATATATAGTTACGATAGAAGTGTTCTTCGGGAACCTTATCCTCAATAGGAATATGAAAACAAGAGATACGACTCTCAACATTTATTGGCCAAAAGTTTCGGTCCACTCAGGGGCCATCTTCAGTGACTAAATAGAAGCATCTAAAAAACAATCATATAACTAAAATAAATACAAATGTCATAAATATACTGTACAATAATAAAATCTAATACAAAAAGTAAAAAAGTTAAAAAACAACTTTAAAAAATTATCTGGATTATAAGACAAAATAAAAGAAAGTGAAAATAAAACAGAAAAAAAGAAAATTTCAAAATTAAAAATTTTTTAAAAATTTAAAGTTTAAAAAATATAAAAAAGGACTGACCTGGATGGTAAATGTTACAAATGACAAGTGGAGAGAAAGGAAAGAAGAAAAAACTTAAGTTAGTGCGTTAGTTGCGTTAAAAAGGTGTTGGTTGGTTAGGAAGTATGTAATTTTATCGAGGAAAGGCTGTCGTTTAATTCTGGATTTAATTTCTTGATAAAAAGGGATTCTAAAATTTTGAGATTAAGCGAATTAGAAGCAGACGACAAAATAGCAAAGGAGTCCTGGGGGCACGGGTAGTCATGGGTCTTTGAATGATGCCGAATAGCAGAGGATTCAGGAATGGAAAGAGGGCGAGAGGTTCGATAAGAAAAACCCAAATGCTTCGAAATCCCAAGTTTTAACTGTAGGACAGTCTGCCCCACATAACGACTTTGGCAGGTCGTACATGTATATAAATAAATAACAAAGGATCTCAAAAGCACAGCACGGGGAGGTGATCTTTATGGCGAAAAAAGGATTGCAGAGAATTAGAATAAGAATTAATAATTATAAAGTCGCATTGAGGGAAGTGTCTGTCCAAAATAGAGTGGACATCTTTATTAAGTTGAAAAATTAGTTGGTCTAAAAAAGGAAGCTTAAGATAAACCTTCTGTTTCGGAACCGTGGACTGAATTATTTTGGGCGAATACAGGTTATTTAAAAATTTAGAAATTAAATTCTCAGTAGTCGAAGTACAATAAAAATTATAGTTAAAAAATCTCTTAAGATACTGAATTTCTAAATCAAATAAAGACCAACTTCAACAAAGGTGATAGGCTCTAAAAATACGACTTTTAATACTAGCCAACTTAAAACTAAGTGAAATATTGCTGAAAAAATGAGTACCGAGTTGGGTAGTAGTTGGCTTTCTATATGCTTGTGTTGAGAAGCCTGTAGTATGTTTATGTATGGTAACATCAAGAAACGAAATTTTATTGTATTGTTCTACTTCCATAGAGAATTTAATATTAGGATGCTTAGTATTAATGTAATTTAAAAATAAAGGGGCATGATCTTTATGCTTAAAAATGACAAAACAATCATCTACATAACGTTTAAATAAAATAGGTTTAAAATCAAGCGGACAACCCCTCAGCCACTTTTCCTCGTGAAAACAAAGAAAACTGTTAGCAAAGGACGGACCAAGGGGCGAACCCATTGCCATTCCCTCGTGCTGGTGGAAAAGTTCCTTATTGAAAAAGAAAATGGTATCCTGGACTGATAACTTTAAAAGTTTTGAATCAAACAAACCCCCCCTAATCCAATGGAGGATATTAAGCTTTTGGCAAACAAGTTCTACTATAAGTTTGATGGGTTTAAGGTTTTTCGTCAAGTTTTTAATTTTAGTGATTTTAAAGTTCTCACAAACTTGCGGAGGGATAAGAATGTAATTATTTGTAAGCCTGATAAGGGTAAAGGTGTTGTTGTCTTGGACAGACAAGACTATTTAAATAAAATGTATAATTTACTTTCTGATTCTACAAAGTTTTTGAAACTGCAGACTGATCCATTTAAATATATTGTGAAACTGGAGGACAGAATCAACAACTTTTTACGTTCTCTCAAAAGTCGTGGGCTTTTGATCAACTATTACGATAAACGTTTTGCTTCAGGTACTAGCCCAGGGGTTGTTTATGGCCTACCTAAGACCCACAAATCTGGAGTTCCGCTTCGTCCCATTCTTGCAGCCATAAACACACCAAGTTATAACCTCGCAAAATTTTTGGTCCCACTCACAGACCCTCTCACACGTAGTCATTTCACTTTGCATGATTCATTTGAACTTGTTGATTGTGTCACCAAGTTGAAGTTTAAGGATTGTTTCATGGCTTCCTTTGATGTTCAGTCTTTGTTTACCAATGTGCCTGTTTTAGAAACTTGTGATATTATTATAAATTCTTTGTTTGGTTCTACTAATGACATTTTGGGATTAAGCAGACAATTGTTTTCAAAACTTTTAAAGTTATCAGTCCAGGATACCATTTTCTTTTTCAATAAGGAACTTTTCCACCAGCACGAGGGAATGGCAATGGGTTCGCCCCTTGGTCCCTCCTTTGCTAACAGTTTTCTTTGTTTCCACGAGGAAAAGTGGCTGAGGGGTTGTCCGCTTGATTTTAAACCTATTTTATTTAAACGTTATGTAGATGATTGTTTTGTCATTTTTAAGCATAAAGATCATGCCCCTTTATTTTTAAATTACATTAATACTAAGCATCCTAATATTAAATTCTCTATGGAAGTAGAACAATACAATAAAATTTCGTTTCTTGATGTTACCATAAATAAACATACTACAGGCTTCTCAACACAAGCATATAGAAAGCCAACTACTACCCAACTCGGTACTCATTTTTTCAGCAATATTTCACTTAGTTTTAAGTTGGCTAGTATTAAAAGTCGTATTTTTAGAGCCTATCACCTTTGTTGAAGTTGGTCTTTATTTGATTTAGAAATTCAGTATCTTAAGAGATTTTTTAACTATAATTTTTATTGTACTTCGACTAATGAGACTTTAATTTCTAAATTTTTAAATAACCTATATTCGCCCAAAATAATTCAGACCACGGTTCCGAAACAGAAGGTTTATCTTAAGCTTCCTTTTTTAAGACCACCTAACCTTTGAACTTAATAAAGATGTCCACTCTATTTTGGACAGACACTTCCCTCAATGCGACTTTATAATTATTAATTCTAATTCTCTGCAATCTTTTTTTCGCCATAAAGATCACCTCCCCGTGCTGTGCTTTTGAGATCCTTTGTTATTTATTTATATACATGTGCGACCTGCCAAAGTCGTTATGTGGGGCAGACTGTTCTACAGTTAAAACTTGGGATTTCGAAGCATTTGGGTTTTTCTTATCGAACCTCTCGCCCTCTTTCCATTCCTGAATCCTCTGCTATTCGGCATCATTCAGAGACCCATGACCATCCGTGCCCCAAGGACTCCTTTACTATTTTGTCGTCTGCTTCTAATTCGCTTGATCTCGAAATTTTAAAATCCCTTTTTATCAAGCAATTAAATCCAGAATTAAACGGTAGCCTTTCCTCGATAAAATTACATACTTCCTAACCAACCAACACCTTTTTAACGCAACTAACGCACTAACTTAAGTTTTTTCTTCTTTCCGTTCTCTTCACTTGTTATTTGTAACTTTTACCATCCAGGTCAGTCCTTTTTTTAAATTGTTTAAATTTTAAAAAAATTTAATCTTTAAATTTTAAATTTTTTTTTATTTTTTATTTTTTTTCTGTTTTATTTTTACTTTCTTTTATTTTGTTTTATAATCCAGATAGTTTTTTTTAAATTGTTTTTTAGCTTTTTTTACTTACTGTATTAGATTTTATTATTGTACAGTATATTTATGACATTTGTATTTACTTTAGTTATATGATTGGTTTTTAGATGCTTCTATTTAGTCACTGAAGATGGCCCCTGAGTGGACCGAAACGTTTGGGCAATAAATGTTGAGAGTCGTATCTCTTGTTTTCACATTCCTATTGGTTATATAATATATATAATATAATATAATATATATATATATATATATATCTCTTATTCAAGAAGAGGATTCTTTTATTCATTTATTTTCAATTAAAATTAATTTCGTACCTTCACGCTAGTATTTAATTAACAATAAAAGAAAAATGCATTCAAATATAATAATTACACATATATATATATATATATATATATATATATATATATATATATATATATATATATATATATTCTCATAGAATAAAATTTTAAGTGTTTATTTACTTTTGCCATTTCCTTTCTTTGAAAGCATCTCTGGAAAAAAAATGTATAACGGTAGAAACTCGACACGCGTAAAAACTCACACCTAACTCGCCCGAGGCTACTTCAAGACCGCAAAGGTCCATTTGGCCTAAATTCATCCCATACCACCTAAGAAAAACCTCTCTCGACTACATATATTATAATTGTCATTCTTATTATTATTGACGTTAAAAAGAACTTAAATATATACATAAGCCTCACGTGCTTGTTTTCCAAATTATTTATAGGCTAAATTAGCCTTTGATTAAGTAATGAATTTCCTTATCATATTCCCATATGCAACAATATATATATATAGGGTGGTGTAAATTACTGTAGTAATAATAAGCTAAATCGGTTTTCCTTCTCCCCGAATTGTTCATTTTGACAAAGATCAAGCTTGTCACCCGCCTTAGACCTACACTTTAACGTTGAATCCGAACTATTTTTCTTTGCCTGTAGTTTGTGTGGTATCTTCTTCATAGTCATTGTCTCTGTTATTGAAATGAAATGAAAATGAAAAATGGGAAGGTTTATTTATTATTATTTTAATTTTTATTGCGATGATTCACGAAGATTAAGCTTTTCGCTCCTCCTCTCGAGTTGATCTGATGAAGTGGTGAGTTAGCTTCTTTTACTCTCCATTTCACATAGGTACACCCGGCTCATCGGAGATTGTATGTACCAAGAAATTACAATGTCACCATCCGGACTCGATCTCAGCCACCGATCAACACTCCAGCGTCTTAACCACTAGGATAGCTAGCGTGCCCATTTATCTACCAGCCCAACCAGACATTCATTTTCACGAGCTAAACACAATTTAATCACACTCCTACGCGAGAATTAGCAAGTAGAAAGTCAAGCCGAATACATAAACCAAAGTTGAGGATCGAATAGTATGACCACAAATAATAATAATAATAATGTAAAATATTGTCGTGATAGAGATTGCAAGTGGAAAATGTTCATCAATGTTGTAAAGGGGTGAGGGAAATTGCATAAAGGGGTGGGTTCTAAAATGGGAAAACCGAGAACAGTATGGACGCAAATATTAATGCGAATATTGTCGGGGTAGAGATTTGCAAGTGGGAATACAACACCTTGAGATATGAACATTAAATCTACGGAGAGAAGATAAAGACACCATTGGTCGACCAATCAGGACGTCCAAAGCGTGGACCCGTAATATAGGTGTTACGATTGGTACACAAATTTAACATAGCCCCGCCCATTTACATTGACAACCAATCATCAAACTTACGAACCGCCTATTAGTCTTTTGGGGTGGTGCTTGGGGATCATGCATATAAAAGGAAATATTTTCAGCTGGGAATCACAGTAGTTATTTTCACCAGTGAATAAACATTCCCTCCGTCATAACTCAAGAACTTTACAGTTTACTGGATTTATGTCAAGATGGAGACATTGCAGCGTTGTCCACAATTAATCTTTTTAACGCAGCAGACCGGGATGGATTATTTTCAACGCAAACCGTTGATGATATTTGCAATGACGCTCCTTACGATCCGACGCAAGGGACTGCCGTAGAAATGTAAGTAATTATGTGCCTGTAATTTTATTTTTTGTAGCCAATTATTCGCGAACTGGTAATTTATTTAATGTGCCTGTCATTAGGAGAAAGAGCGCTGTTCTGGATTATTTAATCATATATGGAGGGTTGTAGTAATTCATCTCATCACATTAAAAATGCTTCATTTAGGTATCCGCAATTATAGATTAGTTTCCAATTAATATTATGCTAAAGTCCTGTTTTGATTCATTGAGTTTTTTATAGCAATCTTTTGCATGTTTTAAATAATTTTATAAATTCCATAATAAATGTTATTCGGCATTTTCTCTTAAAGGAACTTCTCTGAGCGGTTCAAAGATATCTTCACATTGTAATACTCTTACTATATGTATACTCTGCATATGTTTTAAACAATTGGGTTTTTATTAAAAAAGATTCAGTATGAACTAATTAATTATTCTTTCTCCTTTAAGGTCCGATGAGGATTTGACACGTGTTATACAATCTTTTCGTTTTGAAGAAACCCATGTCGTGGACCTGAATACGGAGGTAGAAGATTTACCGAGCAGTCAACCCAACGATTGTCACATCATTAACGAAATAATGTAAGTATTTTTTTTGTTTCGATCTTTTTTTCGGGGAAGACACAATGTATTTTCATCAATTTATTAAATGAAAGAAATCATGTTTTTAGTACAATAACCATCTTAAGCTACAGAATATACAAACTAACATTATTGGTTACATATATATATATATATACACGAACAAAACATCATACTATACAACGAGTACGCACAATCGGAAAACGGCTTTTTATCTGTCTGCATACCATTTCGTCGTTTCGTTGAGTGTGACACGGGTCGAATAATTTTTAAAAATTATAAATTCTTTACCACGTGACATATGCATGAGAAATGAAAGGCAGTACATCCCACAGTATTACTAAAATATCCTTGTAGCCGGAAGGGATTCCATACAACTTCGGGATATGCATCTGATCGAGAAATTTTACAATAACAGGGTCACTCCAGGGTTGAGTCCCGAGTGAATCAAAATAGTACATGCGGACCCTATTTTTAAAATAGATTGCAAACCAATGAATCCCTTCACTATCAATAACATCTGTGTTCACAATAAGACTACCGCATTCTCTCGTTGTTGGCAATTTCAATGTTTCATTCTTCGCAAACACACCGATAAATTTGGAACGTGTGATTCGTTCACTATTCATTACTCTCTGAAGTGTATTCGCATCCATTTTAAAAGTCAGTGACAACGCTCCTAAATCTGTCTACTTCTATTAGGGCTTGTGACTCGAGGTATACTGGTACACTTATAGGCGCGTCTATAGGCTTTGCGAATTCCAATCTGACTGAGATGTTTCCACTCTGTTGTGGACTTAAGTGTGTATTTACACTAGCAGATAAGTTAGGTGTGATGTCACACGGCTAAAGGTTAAATTGATCGATGAATTCTTTCTGCGTTACCCCATTCCCGAGCTCATCACAATCACCTGCAATATGGGCCAGATTACTATATGCTCTCGCGCAAAGCGGGAACACAGCGTTTGATGAGTAGTCCGTATCCAATGTTCCTCCCAACTCAACGCCATTAACGTATAGAGTTATATTTTTAAGGCCGAAATTCTCGAATTTAAAGGCATTCTTTTTATATTTCTCATTCACCGAATTGTGTTCCTGCATTCCAATTAATATCCTTTTAGATAGATTTCCCAGGGCGATGTTTTCTATCTGTTTCGATGACAACCCTGCTGGCACCGTATATAGTTTGATCTGTAATCTGTTACTTGGGTATTTTACTGTGGCGTGTAGTAAATTTTTCTCAATTTCTATTTGTTTTGGTGAACTTAATTTCACTCGCCGGACGCGGAGGTATGTCTCCATAATGTGAATCACAACGGGTTTTGCTCCCTCTTCTTGTTCAGCATCCAGATTTAAACAGGTCTCAGGATTCGTGCGGATGAGCTTTATTTTCATATCCACCCCATTCACAAGCAACTTCTCCTGGAAAGTGAAATATGCATGCAGGCGTCCAAAACACTCATATATTTTCTTTTTAGAATTTTTAAATATGTCCTTTATACTAATTTCGCCTTTAGCTTGATAATAGCCCTCGGCACTTAAAAAGGTATCCTTCGCTTCTTTGGAAAAGTTGAGGACATTTTCCGGATACGATTGTAGGTTGTAGTACCCCGTTCCTGCCGATATGTTGACCTGATTTAAATATACGTCAGACTGGTTGAATATGGAGTGCAGAAAGTTTGTTTCAGGGTTATACAGCATATTTGTCATCGCAGTCCGTTCCATCAGAATGGGCTATACGCAGTTTAGCGTACATGTGCACACAGTTTGGGTCAAAAAAGTAAGGACCTGAGCAGGGTATCACGAATTCTACAGGGGCACTCGGGGAACTAATTGTGTTTAAAGGGATAATTGAAATAAAGTCACTGTGGTCAATAGAAACTTGAGTTGGAGGCATGTCAAAGACGGACAGCTCCGATTTACAACATTGTGAACTACACGGATGGATGAAGCGTGCCATGACGAGTTAGAAATAGTGCCTCCTCTCTCGACAAGTAGTAAACAAACTATGATTCATGAGATCAATGTCCTTAGCTTATATCAATCAAAAAAATGGTCAACCATAGGTTTCATTCACTTACGTCACTTCTTTTTTTATATCCTTTTACGTTTAATGCCACTTGGTGGTAATCCCTTCATCCAGACAGCCCTCTTCTTCTTCCCACCACCACGCATTTTTTTCTTTGCATCTTTGATCATTTCGTCCCGTGTACGCTTTAAGTGTCTTTTTAGAGCTTCTTTAGGTTTGGCCCCAGCCAATATGTCTTCTGCCGTGTTAAGACCTGATTGTAACGCTTTCCTCCAGAGGTATCTGACACGCCTCGTCAGCAAGGGGACAGCCGTACGTAGTATGGTTGAAAAAATGGATCCAAGTCCACTACCACGCTGGTATGTCATACCTCGATAGACTGTGAAAGGCTTTCTGTCCATTATAACTCAATGCGTTGAAAGTGCAGCTTCACTGTTAAGCTCCCGTTACGAAATGGGAAATTTTTTCCCTCAATCGTTCTTATATACAGTATATTGAGATATTGGTTATTAGATCAGCTGCGACATTCACATAATGGGGCCTGTCACATGTAATACTCAAACTCCTTCCTCTGTGGTTGGGGATGTGCGCTATGCCCAGCAGGCGTACCTGGGTATCCCCAACAAACTGGTGCTCCACTATATTGCTGTAAATATAAACACATGTCTGGGGGTTTATAACCATCGACCATTTTCTCCAATTTCAACTGATACATTAGGTTGGACAAGTCGTGTTGTGCCTCGAGAAATGTATCTCTTTGGATGACTGATCGATATCGTCCATCGGTCATAATTTTCAACACTCTTTGGTCTTTAATATTTCGGTTAGCCTGCGATTTTAGGGCCACAGTACATGCATGGGGATCATTGTTTACGATTTCGTATACTAAATCGCCCGTAAGATTTGAGCTTTTTAAACTTACGTTTAAGTCTCTCACAACATCCTCGGCTTCACCATAGTGACCTGGTCCTAGTGTTACTTCTGTATTGTAATACCGTGCATCCCCAGTCAGGGCGGTACGCATGATTTCATCCCGAGTTAACCATGCTTTTTCTTTATAATCAATACTTAAAAAAAAAGGGTATTTAGCTGAATTTCGCATATGCCCACCTCATACGTATCACGACCCAATTCAATGGGTCCGTGGAGTTCTGTAACAAAGTTGGCTAGTGTGTTGTTAGGGTGTACAGACAGGGACGAGGAGGACGGGAGTGTGACGTAGAAATGGTTAGGCGCCATGTTGCATACTATTGAAGCTTCATTATTGCATCAGCTTTTATATAGGTGTTGAAGCTTTCTGGGTATCCTAGCCATTTCACCATGTACATTTTTCTCTTTCCTGAACCTTTGTTTCCTAAAATTTTTTCAATTTTAAGCACATTTTTTCCTAAATAAAATGTCACCTTCTGCAACTCCTCGTGATAAAAGCCTCCTGCGATTTCTTCCCCATTCAAATCTTCTACGTAATACATTATCTCTTCTTTAGATTTCATAGCCCTAACTTTGAAAATCTCGCGTGTCCATCCTTGTTCAAATCCCTTCCCGAATTTATTTCCCGAACACGACAACCTTACATAATCATTGATTTTGAAACGCGCAGTGTGGTGGTGGTGTTCCATATCTTCTCACATCATAATGACGTTGGAGTTGCGCGTTTACGAAGACTTTTTCATAATACTGTCTCTTCTTTTCAGGCTGCCGTGACTCGAACGGTCCCGGCGAAATTTCCTCAAATTTCTCTTGTGATCGGGAACGTATCGCAATTACAAACAATTTGAAGGTTCTATCCTTAAATGCTCGTAGCCTACAAAATCAAATAAACGAATTTTTTTCTATAATTCCTTGTAAAGACTATGATTTAATTGCGATAAATGAATCGTGGCTTAGCACTGAAACACGTGACTTTGTAGGGGAGTATCAAATTAAAGGTTATACACTTTTTGTTAAAAACAGAATAGGTAGGCGAGGAGGCGATGTTATGTTGTATATCAAAGATAATATTGCGAACGTTATAGAAGTAAAGCACACAATTCCAGAACCGATACATACGACTATAGCAGAACTTAAATTGAACGATTTCAAACTTGTTGCGGTTATATATAGGCCCCCTAATCAAACAGCTGATACGGACGAAGTGTTATATCGTGAACTAAAGAGAATAATCGGTAGTGAGCAGGCCTTAGTTATGGGTAACTTTAATTGCGCAAACGTGAATTACGATACAATGCAGGGTGACGCGGAAGGCAATCGTTTAGTTAATTTTATCGAGGATAGCTTTTTTATTCAAAAGGTTGGCGGACCTACGAGGTTCGACAGTATTTTAGATTTAGTAATAACTACGGATGATAGGCTAATCACGGATCTTCAAGTAACAGAACCGTTAAGCAATTGCGATCAAAATATGGTAGCGTTTGTCCTCTCAGTAAGTTACTCGAAACCAGCTAACTCGACTAAAATTCCTAACTTCCAGCGCGCAGACTTTTGTAAATTTCGAAATGAATTGTCACACGTCAAATGGGAAAACGTAATGGGGATCTCCAACGCAAAACTAATGTGGGAATCGTTTGAAACAGTATTTACGACTATAAATGAGGAATGTGTACCGTACAAAATTAAGCGTGCGAAAGTAAATAACAAGCCCTTGTTCTTTACTTCTAGAGTAGGAGACATTATAAAGAGTAGAGATAGGGCTTATAGGCTACATAAGTGCGATAAAAACAATTTGTGGTTACGAAACAACTACATATCTCTAAGGCGTGAAGCGAAAAGTGTAATAAAAAAGTCCAAGCGCGAATTTGAACTCTCCATAGGTCGTGACGGTAAAGGAAACCCGAAGCGATTCTTTCAATACGTCAACAAAAGAAATCCAGTAAAAAGTGTTTTGGGGCCGTTGAAAAATGTTAACAGAGAGCTAGTTTCTGAAAACAAGGAAATGGCTACCTTGCTAAACGAATTTTTTACGTCAGTTTTTACTATAGAAGATGTAACGAATATCCCTATGGTCATACACATAATACCTTTTGATAATGGTAATATTTTCGATAATATTGTGGTTAGTGAGAGGGAGGTAATGCGGTATATTGATAAAATGAAAATGCGTAAATCACCGGGGCCGGATTCCATATATCTCATACAACTAAAAGACTTAAAAGAAAGCATTGTTGTGCCGCTAACAAAGATTTTTGATGCGCCTATTTCTGAAGGGTGCGTACCAGATAATTTCAAGTCAGCAGATGTTACACCTATCTTAAAGAAAGGCGATAAAGGTGCGGCGGGAAGTTATAGCAATCAGTTTAACGTCTGTTGTAGGTAAGCTACTGGAATGAATAATTAGGGATCGTATAGTCGAACACTTAGAATTCCAAAACTTGGTTAGAAGCACGCAGCACGGTTTTGGGCGAAACAAATCTTGCTTAACTAATCTTTTAGAATTTTTTCAAAGCGTGTTTGAAGTTTACGATAGTCATCGGGCGGTTGATGTAGTGTATTTAGATTTTCAAAAAGCGTTTGACACCGTACCGCACAAAAGACTCATTCAAAAAACTAAGGCTCATGGAATCAGAGGTGTAGTAATAAATTGGATAGAAGAGTGGTTGCGAGGTAAGAAACAGAGGGTGGTGGTTGATGGAGCGGCGTCGTGTTGGGCTAATGTAGCGAGCAGCGTCCCTCAGGGTGCTGTGTTGGACCCCTTGCTTTTCCTTATGTATACTAACGATTTAGATGTCGGCCTAGTCAGTACAGTTTCAAAGTTTGCGGATGACACGAAGTTGGGTGGTAGGGCGATTAATGACGAAGATCGAGGTAAAATCCAGGAAGATCTGAATAAAATCGTTGATTGGTCAGTCACATGGCAAATGAGATTTAACGTCGATAAGTGCAAAATTTTACATATAGGTTCGCGTAACGGTAATTTTGCATATAGTATGTTAGGGAAAGCGTTAGCAAGCGTAGAACAGGAAAAAGATTTAGGAGTTATAGTCACTGGTGATTTAAAAGTAGCGAAACAAAGTACTGCAGCGGTCAATAAAGCGAACAAAGAACTAGGTTTTATAGCTCGGAATTTTGAGTACAAATCGCGCGATATTATTTTTCCTCTTTATAAATCATTAGTTAGATCCCATTTGGAGTACGCGATCCAATTTTGGAATCCGCATATGCGAAAAGATATAGCCAAAATCGAAAGAGTTCAAAGACGAGCAACTAAGATGATTCCGTCGCTTAGGTCGAAGTCGTACGAGGATAGGCTTAAGGAGTTAAAATTGACTACACTCGAGACTAGGAGGCTAAGGGGTGATCTAATCCAGGTTTTCAAAATTATGAATGGGTTCGATACGTTGATAGAGATAGCTTTTTCGAAATACCTCAATCTAATAGGTCTAGAAATAACGGGTGTAAGTTGACAAGTAGAAAGTTTGAGACAGCAGTTGCCAAAAACTTTTTTACTCATAGAATAGTAAATAGCTGGAATAGTTTGCCGGTAGAAGTAATTACTAGCACGTCTATAAACATGTTTAAAAATCGATTAGACGCATATGTTGATAGATTGGGGGTAGTTTAAGGTAGTAAAATTAAGGCTTTGTGGTTCGGAACCCACATAAAATTGTAGGTCCTCTTCGCCACCACGGAGGACATGCACAAAACACAATTACGAACACAGTTAAGTAGACCAGCCATGAGTGGATCCTAGAGCACGTTAACCGCCACATGAGCAACCGGTGGATCACAGGGAGTTATCATGGATCGCCACATGAGCCACCGGTGGATCACTCTTGTAATGGCTTGTAATGGCCGTTAAAAGCATTGGCGCTACTGGAAAATGCCAGATTTCGCCAATGGCGCTTAACGTGCTAGGGTCTTTGTTGGTCTGAAACATTATAATATTATAACAGTATAACATCAGGCTCTGTGCACGCACCTCTTTCTAAAATCTCGTTAGGTGTTGTCCCAATCGTGCGATGGTGTGAGCAGTTGTAGGATGAGGCCAATGATTCCAGAATGTCTAGAAATCTGTATGGGTTTTTATGTGTAAAACAGCGGTGCATGCGTTTTTTTATGGTACATTGAACTCTTTCAGCTAAAGAAGCCTTATGGATAGAATTGGTAGTGTAGTTCCTGATATTAAACTCTGTCTACATGTTCTGAAAAGCTCGGCCTATAAATTATTTTCCCATATCCGTACAAAAATAGCCAGGAACCCTGTTTTCTTTCAACATCAACGTTTTGGGGGCTTTAGCAACTGTTTCAGGCGATTTATTTTTCAGAGGAATTAGCCACAGATATCTAGAGAATACATCTGTTATGAATAGGATGTAATGGTAACCATCGTTATACATTGAATGGCTTTGCATGTCTGTTAAATCTGCTTGCCAATAGAGTCAATCGAAGCAGCTGTTGTCTTGGCTGTTTTAAACCTTTTCTCACAGGTTTATGAAGTGTATAAGCATCCTGCTCCTGCAAAAACCTCTCAACATCTTTTTTCCCTACTCCATCATTGTAAACACTTCTCTACAGTCTATCTACGCCTCCGTAGGAGGCTGGGCTAGAAATATCATAATAGTGTCTTCTTAATATGTTAGCCAGTTGCGTATTTTAGAGGCACATTGGTAGGGCTGATCGTTGTTTATCCTCTTCTTTCTCCTCGTCGGAGGTGTTACCGCCGGGGGTGATGGCGTTTTCAATTGTGTCGCGTGCGATGCATGTTCCAAGTCTTTTAACCTGTTCAGATTTCCTATCATTGTTTTGGGGACATTTATTTGTTGTAGTCTTGCTTTAATATGCTGCCATCCTGATGGTGAGGGCCTATCCCACTTTCTCACCAGATCATGGACGATGTCTACGATATTCGATCCCTGTACCTTTGCTCCTTCCACAATGATCTCACCTGTATCGGTCCATTGTATGGGGATCCTCATTCAATAGATTATAAAGACTTAAACCTTTATTCCTCAATGTATGTGGGAGGGTGCTTTTTAATACATGCTCGATATGTTGTGTGCCGACCCGTTAATCTTTGGTTGGTCAGCTCTATCGTCGGACACAGGCCCTATGTCACCATGTCCATCGTTCCCGTGCTGTGCCTAATAACCACGGGAATCTCTGTCGGATTCTTATAATTTTCGTACTCGTGAAGAAATTTCTGCAGAGCTTCTTGGTATAAGATTCTTTTCTCATCAGGTGTTTTTTCACTGTTTAATAGGGCTAACAATTCGCTTTCCATTCTTTTAAGCCTGCTTTTACGGGGTTCTAGAACCGTGTCTGGATTCTTTGAACTTTGCAGTGAAGCATACACCTCGTGTGGAATCACTACCACTTTCTTCATTATATTAATCTAGTCAGTAAAGGACCCAAAACTGAAAATAAGATGGGGAGGAATGACCCTCCTCTTTGTACAATAATTCGTTTTTTCTTCCCCACAGTTTGACTTTTACGAGCGAGTGCACGTATTATGTTCTTGTAACGGCGTAGGCGAGCCTTCTGAGGAGGTTTCATTGATACATTGCAATTTATAACGTTAAGACAGATTTCACAGATGCATTTTAAAAAGTCGGAGTCGATATTTTTAGCAAACATCTGCTGCATTGCCCGGGGCAGTCGATGATAGATTTTTATTAATTCATGGTATTTCTTTAGCCTCTTTGTCATTCTGGAATATACACCGTTTCAGGCTCGTTTGGAAATATATTCGTTCTTAGAAGCACCCTAAACGTGTTTCGCGGATGAAGGTCGCAAAGCAAATATCCGTAACGCGGGCTTGTAGCTTCTTTATAAACTTCCAAAAACTCCTTACGTTGATTCGGGGACATTTGATTGGCTAATACGTTGCGCGAATAAGACTAGATATTGTGTATTTAACGACACATCGCGCATGTATCTATTTTTGAAAAATAGATTCTGATTGATGAAGAACACTCTTATGTTAAGATAGTGGGAGAATACTGTAAATGTCTCGGCAAACTTTTACCCATTTCCAACATGAGATCGTCAATTACAGTGACTGTATGTTCATTTCCCTTTAACGAATTAAGGTCATGTACACCTTTGTGAAACACAATATCATCTTGGTACTCGTTGAACACGAACTGGTACGTCGAATAGCACCATATAACTTTATGCACAAATTTTGAGAACATCTCTCACTTTTCTTTAATGATTTTAAGCATAAACACAGTTTTATCACATCATGTAGGGGCAGATATAATACATGTGGATGGGCTCGTGAACCTGAATTTTTCTACGGAATCCATCTGTAACAGGTCACACTCCCAAGTGGGTCATTTACAAAATATAATAAATATTAAGTGATGACCCTTATATTCTAGTCTCCAACAGAACCGTGAATGACGATGAGGTACAGCAACCCATCATCGATATGACAGATGGCCCCGACGACAATGTAGTTGTGATCACAGACTCCATCCCCATTGCCGAGTCCACACCAACGATACCTGTAGCACGCGCCAATTGAAAGCGGAGGCATCACGAAGAGCCCTCCACGTCAGGTATAAAGCGTGCCAGGATTGCGCCGGTTGTTAGACCACCAGTAATAGAGCCCCAACCTTCTACGTCTTACGACACAACTCCCACAATAGTACCTTCCTCAAATATACCCCCTTATTCCTGTTCAATTCCGGATACATCCTCCACAGCCGCAGCAGCTTCTCCCTCATGTAGATGGTATAACATTCGAGTTGGTGCGCACCGCTACCCCAACCCCAGCCTTGACTAGAAATCGGTATATAGTCAGGATTGATCCTAGATCCATGGATAGCAATGGTGTTGAACACGGACTACGGCGCATAGTTGAACGTATTGTAGAGTTTGCCCTTCAGAACCGCGACGAACGTGAAGTCAGGACGAAGCTGTCCTTCGGATTCGGGTCAGATGACGGAGATGTAGATGATTTTTGGGTAGTAATACGTTCAGACGCTTGGCAGCTGTAGACATAGCGTATATATTAGGCCGTATAATGCAGGCCTCTCAAAATAGTACAGCCTTCAATATGGACAACTTCACGGTAAATATTGACCGTGTATTCCGTATTACGGGTCATAGTCCACACCTTATACTCTTAACTTCAATTCTCAGGCTATTTATAGACGGCATATAAACGTCGATCGTGGTTGCGGTTTTATAGAAGTAGTCTTAGCTCGTATGTTTACTGTACTAAATACACGGACCCAAAAAATTTGGTTGCCTACGGTAGTGGAACGTGCACGTAAACTAGCTGTAGACTGTAAACTTGAGTTTGACTGTAATATGAGTCCTGAGGAGCTGAGAAGGGTAGAACAGGAACTGAATGTTTGTACAGTTGTATTTGGAATGGGTGATCGTCGTAGGACTGTGTATGTTTTTAAAAGCTGTGTGAGAGATCGTACAAGACCCCTACTTATTTTAGGCTGTCAGGGACAACGTATCCCCATCCGTAATATAAGGGACCTTTACGCGAGTTATGATAAAAGTCGAAAATATGGACGACATCATGATTTCTGTAAGGGGTGTATCGAGTTTGCGGATGATATAGCGAAACATTGTAAAGATTGCCACATGGTATGTGAACAGTGTAAAAGCTCCAAATGTGAAAGCCGTGTAGTTGAAGCTGAGAAGAGGGATTGTGATGTGTGTAGACGCACATTTTTCAAAAATAACTGTTTTGAGCTCCATAAGTCAATTGGCACGTGCAGGAAAATTAGAATCTGTGAATGTGGTATGTTTCATATGACGGATAATTGGGGAAATTTCAAGCATAAATGTGATGAAATTCACTGTTCTACATGTTATGAGAAATATAAGGCGGTTGGAGTAAAGCATGTATGTTATATGAAAGACACTAAACTAAAAATAGCCCTTGTATAACTGTGTACTACGATATAGTAACATACACGAACGCTGAAACCAAAGAGGTTATTCCACATTTACTTGTAAGCCAAACTATCTGTGATGAGTGTATGTAGATCGAGTGTGATGAGTGTCACAAATGTGGTAAACGGACAAACGTTTTTAAAACGATTGCACACGACAGTCCCGTGAAACTCTTTGTGTCCTATATTGTCAAGTTAGCGGACAAGTTCAAAAAAATGACTGTGTATATTCTTGTCCATAACGGTGCAAAATTTGACACACAGTTCCTTTATAAAGAGTTGCTTGAGCACGAGTCATCTGAGATATTTACAGGTGATCCCTTGAAAAGAGGCAACAAACTAATACAGATGCAAATAAGAGGTAATGTACAGTTTAAAGACACACTATTATTCACACCTTGTAAATTAGGAAAGCTACCAAAGGTGATGGGCGTAGCCGCTGAAGTTTCAAAGGGTTATTTCCCTTACACTTCCTCACAAGTGAAACTTTAAATTATGTAGAACTACCTCCACCCAAACATTACTTTAACTATGAATGTATGAGTGCAGATGAACGTGAAGATTTTGACCGATACTACAACAGTTTTAATAATCTAATCCTTTTAATATAGCTGATGAATGTGAGCGTTATTGCGTGAATGATGTGCGCGTGCTTAGAGTATGTTTCCAGGCCTTTAGAAGGATGTACATACACAGTTTCAAATGCGATCCGTTGCAAGTCGCAACCACGATTGCCTCATTGTGCCTTAGCTGTCATTCACAGAAACAGTCCCCGCAGTTATGGGCACAAGGCTATTTACTGGCTCATACACATACAGCTGCAGACAGGTGCATACATAAAGCATGCCCGCAACACGGGAGAAGCACCCATTAAGGTTAATGGTCGTGTTTTATGGGTTGATGGTCTAAGCGAAAACCGTGCCACTGGTGAGAAAACTGTGTACTCCTTTAAGGGTTGCTGGTGGCACGGCTGCCCCCCGTCCTGAGTGTGGAATCGTAGGAGATATCCACGGTAGATCTCCTGCCGACAGTCTTGCGTGGACCCGCACCCGCGATCAACTTATAGGCTCCCAGTTCACTCAAAGTCTTGTGGGAGCATGAGTATGATGCACGGATGGAAACAGATAGACAGTATCGTGAAGAAATACACACGATCAAACGTTCAATACTGCTGGATCCTCTCAAATGCGGTGATAGCTTGTTCGGGGAGCGTACAAATCCCTTCAAGCAATACTTTCCGCCTACGGAGGGCGTGAAACTCCATTACTACGACTTCTGTTCTTTATATCCCTACGTGATGAAGAACAATCCGTACCCCGTGGGTGCATCTGAGAAACTGGTGGGACCTGACCTGCCCACCATTGAGTAGTTCTCAACAAATTTGAATGGGTACTATTTCGGCCTTTCTTTCGTAGATGTACCCCCTCCATGCGATTTATGGATGCCGATCTTACCCATCGTTATCGATCACAAGCTCATGTTTCCCCTATGCGTGGAGTGCGCAGAGGAGAACAATGGGGAATGTAATCATACAACCAACCAGTGTAAGATCAGAGGTCTATATACAAGTCCAGAGCTGGCTCTAGCTGTTCGCTATGGCTACAGAATTTTGAAGATACATGAGGTGTGGAAGTTTCAGAAGCTACCCAACCTTTTCACGCCATATATAAACGCTCTTTTGAAGGATAAGGTAGAAGCATCAGGGTATCCGCGAGGAGTTGACCGCTCCCAAATTGTAAAGAACCCAGGCAAGCGCTTTAGTGCAAAATTGTGTCTAAACAGCGTTGGGGAAAATTTGAACAGAATACTGGCAAGGGGAACGTTCATTTGGCACAAAGTTATAGTGAAGTCTGGGATTATGCCAACGCTCTCGATAAAGGGGTCATGGAGATCGTGAATGTAGGTAATACTTCCATAATAAAGTACAACATTACCGAATTGTACACAGATACCTCACGGGTTACAAACATACCTGTAGCCAGCTTCACAACGGCCTACGCACGCATCAAACTTTGGGGTCTATTGCAATCTCTTGGTCGGAGGGTTTTGTACGCCGATACAGATAGTGTGATATTCACAACGAGGGAGGGTGAATACATGCCTCCTATCGGTGAATTCCTCGGGGAGTTAACTGCTGAGATCAAGGATGAGTATGGAGACATCGCATACGCCGACTCTTTTGTCTCAACAGGGCCAAAAACTTATGGGGTACGGGTGAGGGTGGGTGAGTATATGAAATATATCGTGAAGGCTAAGGGTATCACGCTCAATCAGGCGAATCGGCGGGTCGTTAACTTAGATTCGTTGAAGGATCTAGTGTGCTTGGACGATGATGAGGGCGACCGGCCGCCCCAACTATCTGTAGATACCCACAATTTTTGGGCGCAGAAGCTGGGGGTCGTGAAGGAACTTAGGGGCACAAAGGTGTGCCGTAACACCTATAGGAAACGTTACCAGATGTCTGGTACCAATGATACTGTACCCTTTGGATACCATAATCTTTGATATGTCTATCGTTAACGATATGTTTATTTATTACACGTATTTTTTAAATATACATATACTTTGAATATGTCGTTTATTTAATAAATCGTGTTTCAATTAGCGTTTCACTTTCCCCTTTGTGTATGTGTATGTGTGTACAGGAGAAAATTCTAAGCTCCGCCCAGCGCGTGTACAGGAGAAAGTTGTAAGCTCCGCCCACCTGTATGATTGGTCAAGTGACTCCTACTACCTGGGCATATCTCTTCCCTGCGTGCTCAGTTGATCGCTGCAAGCCCTGGATCTCAGACGTGCATTTCCCCACGTAGACGAAAAATAGTAATGGCTACCTTTAATATTGCGTGTTCGACTTTTATGAAGTGGTATTCGGTAAAGTGTGAATATAAGGTTACTGAATGGCTACCTATTCGACCCTCCTTTCATACTTTTAAGGCTACATTGAATCGTGCGAAGGAACAAGACGTACAAATACTCTACGGCTATTCTGGCGAGAGCATTGCAGGATTTCGTGGTACAAGTGATATACTGAACTATGTTGTAGGATAAACTTTATAAATGCTTACAGATACCGTGAAGTGGAAGAAACAACACGTGCAGAAGAGAAGCAACGGATATGGTTAGTGAGTCTTGCTGATTAGTGGTGCGACAAGCGATGTTATGTCATGTTGCATCATACCGAGTACAGGTAGCCCTCGATTTACGCCGGGTTTAGGTTCTTGGGGGGACAGGCGCAAATGGAATCGGCGCAAATGGAACCCTTTATATAATGGAGTCAATGGGAAATCACAGGGTTAGGTTCCGGGCACCAAAAATTTTACCTAACCTTTTCAATACTGGAGTATTTAAAGCTCAGAAATAAACTTTTTTAATGAAAAAAAGTGTTTTATTTTTAACCTACATAAATATAATAAAAATAAATTAATACATAACAATTAAATTTTGTACACTTACCTTCACATGTTTGGAGCCCACACGTGGTCTTATAAGCGCCACTGTCAGGCCCCTGCATTGATGTTTTTTGACAGTGGCGTAATGCAGAAGTTTTAGTTGGCTTTTGAAGGTCCTGGTTGAGGATCTTCTGTTGAAGTTCCTGGTTGAGAAGGTTGCCTTTTTTTTAACAGTACCTTTTTTTGAACAGTACCGTAATAATAAGAAATTATAAATGCAGTACAGTACTAGCTGTACAGCACTTATACAGTATATGTATATATATATATATATATATATATATATATATATATATATATATATATATTGTATATACAGTTTATATATACAGATTATATATACAGTAGTTACATATTTTTACCATTTTTGACGATTTTAAATTTTTAATTTATAAAAAAATTGCAAAAATAAATATTCATGGCCTTGTGGATAGTGACCGGCGCTATTGCGAATCGGCGCAAATCGGACCAGCGCAAAACGAGGGCTACCTGTACTCGTATCGTGCGATTGAGAATGTAAATCTTGTTATCATGGAGAATCTTAAGTATTTTTACCACTACATTAATATATATTATGACGAGGTTTGTAGTGAGGTTGTGGCTAAAGGTCTGCGTGAGTATTTAACAGAATTTAGAGATGAGTATCGCATGCTAAGCAAAAAGGAAAAATATGGTCATATGTTTCTCTCAAATAGTACGCCGAATTGTGAATAAAATGTGTTTAGTTTGTGAAAATCCCCCTATGCAAAAATGTCTGGTGCGTATTCTGGGGAGTGGGAGTGATAAAACATTAAAACCGATATTGTTTCATGTATCAAAAAATTTCTCAAAACACCTACCCAGTATAATGGGATACAAGTACTCGAACAACGCCGTACACGTTTCATCAGCTTATGGTGTGACTCACTCCTCCCGTCGAGCTGATCCGCTCGCCTGTGGCTAAGAGTCATCTCAGAGCTTGAACCGACTGGACGTGCGCTCCTCGAATACGATGGAACTTCCTTTGAGATGTGTCCGTGACGAAGTCGTTGCGCGTGTACAGGTGTAAAACCGGCGCCATTAACTATGTACTGGAAACGACTTGTAGACAAACAAACAAACGGAATGTTGTTTATTTAAGTATTGAGGAGATGAATAGAATCTTCGTGGTAGTTGAGAAGTGGAGTGAGGATCGTTATAAAATTCCTGCAGGTGTAGGTACAAGAAGAGAGCAGATTAGTGATACCCCCTCATATGCCATTGTTTGTACGTTGTGTATAAATAACGATCAGCCATGCATTGATATACGACTGATGTGGAAGAATGCATCTGATAATAACGTTCTTGTCCGTACGCGAAACCGATTCATCCTCAACAGAATGTTTGAAATCGTCGGATTCCGCAAGCTGAAGCTTATATTAGACGCGCGTATTACGGATATGCTTTATTTTGATACGGTTCTTGAATACGCATACACCGCTCTGCTCGATGGGTTTACCGAGTGTCGGACTGAACAAGACGAAAATGGTCTAGAGCTGGATGCTTATTTAAAAGGTTTAGATTCTTTGAAATATGAACTTTGGCACAAAACACCTGAGCGGTACAGGGCTGAGCTCATCTACACCGTTCACCCTGAAGAACTATTTCTTTATATAATGAGCAGCTGTCGTTACGACTTAGAAGGTTACTTCAACTGCCGCTATGCAGTATGAAGAAGAGTTCACGATTAAAAAGCCTGGGTCGGTAAGAATAAACCATCGATTGGAAAGGAGTGTTTATAAACTTGTATTTAATAATGATGTTGTGGCTAATGATGACCTCTTTGTGCGTGCTTTTGAATGTATTCATTTAAAGATTACTTGCCAACCGAATGTAAAGTGGGCACAAAAATAGTATTCAGTTTTCAGTTTCGGTTGGTTGCATCCAAGAGGGACAACCAAACCCCAGAGATTTATAAGGATACTCGAAGTAGTTTCGAGTCAGTTTTAGTTGCAAACCGCCCCAGAGATTTCAGTTATATTCGAAGTCAGAGTTATATTCGAAGTCAGAGTTATATTCGAAGTCAGAGTTATATTCGAAGTCAGAGTTATATTCGAAGTCAGAATTATATTCGAAGTCAGAGTTTTATTCGAAGTCAGAGTTTTATTCGAAGTTAGAGAGTTTTATTTGAAGTTAGAGAGTTCAAGTCAAAGTTAGTTTTTAAGTCCCAAGTTTTCAATGCAGTCAATTGAATTCAACCTTTTATTGTTGTTCAAAAGAATTTAATTCAACCTTTTTTTTGTTGTAAAAGAGAATTAAATTCAACCTGAATTAACCCGTTTGTGTCTTTAGTTTAACTTTTTTTTTGTTTAAAGGAAATTGACCGATTTGTCTTTTTCATGCCATTGTTACGTATATAAATATATAGTTATGTAATTCATTATTTGTAACCAAAATAGTTTTTACAATTGTTTGTAACGATTTTGGTAATTATTGTAATGTATATGAGGAACATGCCGTCCCTCCGTTTGTTGAACTCTTTTAATTTTTTGTTCTAAGTAGTGTGACAAGCAATCTTTTTTAAAAAAAAAGAGCAAAGTGCTCACGAAAGATGTAATTGTCAATTTCAGACTTATACCCCCCGCTTAGTCACTCAATTCCCCCGAACGTCGTACTACAAACTTTGTCTTTTAAGTTTATTTTATTTTCATACCCCCAACCCCAGTTGAACCCAGTGACAACCGGAGAAATGGTTCAACCATGGTTAATTCCTCTTTAGTACTATGGAACATAACCTCCGTTTATGTTAAGTTGTGTTTTTTTTTATTTTTAAGAATATTATATGCTTAGTTTATTATAGTTTATCATTGATTTCTATTTCCAAACTTTATATTTTTTATATTTTTTTTAATTCGATTAATACTGAGTAATTGTCGTAGTCGAATTTAATTGTGTGTCGAAATTCAATTTTAAAACCGTGAGATCTACTTTCATTAACTGTAAGGTCCTCTAAGTTCGTTTTTTTAATTACCTTATACGTGTAACTGATTAATTATGTAAAATCTATAATCCTAAGTGAATTTTATTACTTTTGACACATTCGAATTCATTTACGTTCCGTCCCTCCAGTCACTTTTGCATTAAAACGCGTATGCAAACATTATCATCATAATACATAATAATTATTGCTTACTTTATATAAATTCTCGCTCATGCATTTATACAGTTAATTTAACAATCCTATCAGCTAATCTGTGTCTCGAAATTATAAAATACACACTTTGTACCCAATAAACATAAATACACATTTGACCACAGGTCTATACATCATCCACTACGTAATTCGATTTGTACCTACAACAGTCAATAAAAATGCATGTATGCACACTATATATATATATATATACAAACCTTATGCTAACATCATTGAATATTCAGTTACTTGAACAATCCTATCAGCTAATCTGTCCCTCGAAATTGTAAAATACACACTTTGCACGTAATACACCCAAATACACACTAGACCACAGGTCTATACATCATCCATTACGTAATTCGATTTTTTATCTACAATAGTCAATAAAATTAGTTACGAATTGTACTATCATGGTAACCTCGAAAAATCCATGAACTTTAAAATTTATGTTTTTCCCTTTTACCTATTCATTATGAATGTAATTTTCCCCACAGAAAAATAAAATTAAAAAAAAAAAAAATTTAACAATATCATTCTTTGTCTAACTTAATTGTTTATCTAAATTAAAGTATTAATCTTTGAATTCTTTTATATTATATAATAACTCACTTGTTCTGTATAAAACTTGTAATGTAAAGAAAAATTCGTCACCTAACTTGAATTAGTTACGATGTTATTTTCTCAATTGTATTGTATTGTATTAATTTTATTATATTATTGTATAAATATAATTTTAAAAGGGGAGAGCAATGTAAAAAATGAACAATGAATAATCAATATTCATTTTTACATAAGAACCAAAATCGCTTAACGCGAGTTTGGATAATAATTTTACTTGTAGCTTCCTATTTTTGTTCGTGTCACAACCCTACGATCTACCATATCTATGGTTTAGTCGTATCCATTTTCTATTTGTTATAGAAGTTATTATAATTAATTATGAATTGTCTTGCATCTCACCCTCGACCCTAGATTATGCATACACATTGCATGTAACAGGATTGGAACCGTAGTTGTACTTCTTAGTCATTACTACCCACTCTTTGTCTCTAATTCGTTCTTGTAAATCTTCCTAATAATGATTTGTACTATACGTAAAAATTCAATAACTATGACGTCACATTTTCCCTTCATCATATATCTAGTATTCAATGTAGGAAAATTCTTTAACATCATACTAAGGACGAAACACTCTATAGAAGTCATTATTTATATGTTATGTAGTATAAATATAACTATTATTCGACCATATCTCGCGCCCCCATACGTCCATATCTTATCTTGATCATTATCCTATATAAATTTTATTAAATATTCATTTTTTCTCATTCGTGCGAAAACGCTCAAATACGTTCTCGTATTGCTTTTTTTATTATTTTTTTCAAGTGCGTTCACCCCTCAAGATATTCAAAAATGCTGAGGTTAAAGTGATCGAATTCCGCTGACTGGCAGATTCGAGCGCCTCAAAGATAAAATATCTCCGTTCGCTCTGATTTCAAATTCATAACATATTATAGCATATTATTTCGTAAATAAATTATCTCGTATGTGCCATGTACTTTGTATTATATTTATAACATCTAAATTGTCTATTAATATGAAACACTGTAAAAAAACAAAAAAGTTATAGTAACGTTTAATTGTAATTAGCTGTAATACTTTAATTTAATATAACGTAATGTACTTTAATGAACTGTAATTAATAATAACTGTAATGTACTTCATTGAAACTGTAATTAAATGTAATGATTTAATTTATAATGTAAAATGTACTTTAATAGAACTGTAATGAACAATCATAAGCGAATGTGAAGTAATCCATAATTGTAATTGTAATTGTAATGAACCAAAATTAATACGTACTCAGTCGTGTACTTAATTTGTACTTATGTGTACTATTACGAAATGATATCGCCTTCATAAATGTAGACTCGGCGAAAAATACAAATTAGTTTTTATTTTTATTTTTTTTAGTTGAAATCTTTCAAAACATCTGATCATGTGTTTAAAAAGGGGGGAAATTTAACCTTCAACTGTCCTCCCCCAAAACATTTAAGTTTATATTCTACATGTACTTGTAAAAATTACAGCACTTCTTCATTGGACTTCTTCATAGCACTTCTTCATTAGGCTTCTTGATTAAGTCACTTCATATTTGCACTTCATCATAGCACTTCATTAGGACTCCCTTGTTAGCAGCCTTGCTGCGGGGAGGGGGCAGAGGCCCCTTGCCTTAATATTTTTAGATTCCGGCCAGAGCCATGGTCGAAAGAGGTCGAACCTCTACCCCTGTAAATTCAGAGCAGTACCTGTATATTTCTAAGAAGTAAACCAAAGTAAAAGAAGTTTTTATTTTTCCCTTCGAGCCGTGCTCTCTTCAGAACTTAGTCAGAAAAGTCGATAATTTTAGTATAAGAGAAAGTATCAGAGTATTATAGCAAGAGAAGAATTAATAATTCTCGACCCATAAGCGAAAGAAAGAGACAACCCAAGCACCATAGAAGATATTGGCATAACAGTCTGGCGAGTCTGTAGCCAAGGGTTTAACAGAGTGGCGACCCACCATTTAAGGCGACCGAAAAGAATTATAGAATGTTATAGAAGAAATATCCGTTGCAGCCTCCTAACCAGAACCCCCGTCGATTCCGAACCGACTCAGGGCCATAGACGGAGGGGTTAACATATATATATTTCTCCTGTAGTTATAGTGATGGTTATACTCAATCGTTTTGTATTATATTATTTTTTATTTTATTTTTTATTATATATATATATTCCTCTTTCGTATTTCTTCTACTATTATTATTTTTTATTTTATTTTTTGATCATATATATATTCCATAGTTTTATAGGATTGTATATTTATTTTCTATATATTTCATGAAATAGATTCAAATAATTCGTCTAAATAAACAGAATGATGTATGGTGTTTTATTTAATTCTTTTGGTTGTATATATAAACAATATTATTATTTCATTATATGTATACCAAATGGCTGCTTACGCCTTCTAAAGTGAATGACAGATTTCTAAGCCAACTGTCAATAATATATGCTTTAATTAAATAAATAGCGCTATCTGGCAACTCAACCCTAATAATGTACACCTGAACAAGCCATTTACGCCAGACTAAGCCTTCTAAACCGACTGACAGATTTCTAAGCTAACTGTCAATAATATATGCCTTAATTAAATAAATAGCGCAATCTGGCAACTCAACCCTAAAAATGCACCTGAACAAGCCATTTACGCCTTCTAAGCCAATTGGCGGATTAAGCCAACTGGCGGATTTACACCTTATAAGAGCGGACACTCAGATGAACTCTCACTATGCGTCGGGCTGGAGCCAGACGAACACACCTCCTCCTTCTCCTTTCTCTCCCTCTCTTAGGTTAAGGCTACCCCTTTGGGGGGAGGTCATCCTCTCTTCTCCCCTCGAAGCTCCCTCTCTCTTTGCAGCATTGAATTGTTGCATAACCCCTTCATTGTGTAACCCCCTCCCACTTAATTGCATAACCCCCTTGCAACATCCTCTCCCCTTTGCAACACTGATCGACATTGCATTGCAACATTCCTGCACTCTTCCATTTTCCGCCCACACTACTGAGGTAAAATCCAGGAAGATCTGAATAAAATCGTTGATTGGTCAGTCACATGGCATATAATGTCAGGGAAGGAGATAGCAAGCGTAGAGCAGAAAAAAGATTTAGGAGTTATAGTCACTGGTGATTTGAAAGTAGCGAAACAAAGTACAGCAGCGGTCAATAAAGCGAACAAAGGGCTAGGTTTTATAGCTCGGAATTTTGAGTATAAATCGCACGATATTATTGTTCCTCTTTATAAATCATTAGTTAGACCCCATTTGGAGCACGCAATCCAATTTTCGAATCCGCATATGCGAAAAGATATAGACAAAATCGAAAGAGTTCAAAGACGAGCAACTAAGATCATTCCGTCGCTTAGGTCGAAGTCGTACGAGGATAGGATTAAAGTGTTAAAATTGACCACACTCGAGACTAGGAGGCTAAGGGGTGATTTAATCTAGGTTTTCAAAATTATGAATGGGTTCGATAACGTAGATAGAGATAGCTTTCTCGAAATATCTCAATATAATAGGACTACAAATAACCGGTGTAAGTTGACAAGTAGAAGGTTCGAAACAGCAGTTGCCAAAAACTTTTTTACGCATAGAATAGTAAATAGCTGGAATAGTTTGCCTGTAGTAGTAATTAGTAGCCCGTCTATAAACATGTTTAAAAATCGTTTAGACGCATATGTTAATAGATTGGGTATAGTTTAAGGTAGTAAAATTAAGGCGTTGTGGTTCGGACCCCACGTAAAATTGTAGGTCCCCTCCGCCACCACGGAGGACATGCACAATACACAATTACAAACACAGTTAGGTAGACCAGCCATGAGTGGAGCCTAGGGTCTTTGTTGGTCTGAAACATCATTATAATATAATATATATATATATATATATATATATATATATATATATATACACAAGTTTGTATATATATATATATATATATATATATATATATATACAGGTGTACATAAAGTCAGGATCTATTTTTGTGAAATAATTATTTTTTTCTATTTTTCTTTTCAGAAGCCCTTAGAATGAATACAGAAGAGCGTGTGGCAATAGTAATTTGGCGAATCGAGGGAAAGAAATACAATGACATCAGAGAGAAGTTTAGAAGGAGATTTCATAAGCCGGGGCCAATAGACAAGACAATACGAAAATTGGTGAACAAATTTAAACGAACGGGATCTGTAAATGATGAAGCAAGATCAGGACGACCGTGTATGTCAGATCTTACCGTGAATGCAGTACGCGGAATTATCACTGAGGAGCCACGTACGTCCGTTCGTGCTGCATCACACAGACTCGGCCTCCCGACGTCATCTGTGCACAAAATTATGAAAGTTAATTTGCAGAAGAAAAGCTATTATTTGCAGGTTTTACATGATTTACATGAGGAAGATTTCCCTCGATGAAGTGCTGTGTGTGCTGATCTCGTAGAACAAATCTGGAGTGATAATTTAATGGACAACATTCTCTTTAGTGATGAAGCCACTTTCCATACGTGTGGAAAAGTAAATCGCCATAACTGTCGAATTTGGGCAGATGAAAAACCGAATGATTTCGTCCAAAATTGGGAAAGAGACTCACCTAAAGTTAATGTCTGGATGGGTTTAACAAAATCTAAGGTTTATGGTCCTTTTTTCTTTGCTGAAGCTACAGTTACGGAGCTTATTTATCTGGACATGTTGCAGCAATTCCTTGAACCTCAGCTGATTGGGGATAGGATTGTTAGTACCGTCGTCTATCAACATGATGGTGCTCCTTGTCATTATGCCAAAATTGTTCAGGATTATCTAAATGGACGTTTTCCAAATCGCTGGATCGGACGCGGAAGCAACAGACCTTGGCCAGCGAGATCACCAGATTTAACCCCTTTAGATTTCTTTGCATGGGGCTTTATCAAATCGCACGTCTATCAGACGAAGATTACGAGTCTTGAAAACTTACGTACACGTATGCGAACTGCTGCAGATAACATAACCCCGCAAATGCTCCAGAATGTGTTTAGAAATGCTGCGGAACGATTTGAGCTGTGCAGGGATACTGATGGGCGTCACGTCGAATCCTACTTTTAATTATTTAATAAATGTTACCACTTTATCATTTTATGATTGAATTCCATATAATTTCCAAGTGCTTCACAGAAATAGATCCTGACTTTATGTACACCCTGTATATACATATAATGTTATAATGTTTCAGACCAACAAAGACCCTAGGATTCACTCATGGCTGGTCTACCTAACTGCGTTCGTAATTGTGTATTGCGCATGTCCTCCGTGGTGGCGGAGAGGACCTACAATTTTACGTGGGTTCCGAACCACAAGAACATAAGAACATAAGAAATTTTTATAGTGGGCACACTAGGGGCTACTTCGGCCCATCGAGGTGGCTCCACTATGTAAAAACTGCATGTACCTTGGCAACAACCAATTTTTACAAAACTAAATAATTATCAATTAAAAACTAAAGATAGAATCTTTCGATCCAGGGGATCAAGTCATAATAGACTACTATCCACAAATATGTTACACTCTATATCTACTTATAACCGACATGCAAATATATCAGATCCAAAGAATCCAGTCAATTTCATTACGGTATCCATCACTACCAGTACCTTGCCAACCAAAAATAAATCACGGTCCATATCAATTGCGGAGCAAGTCACAATTTACAACCATATACATTTCAATATATACACTTAGGAGGAAAAGTGTAGGTGTGGCTGTAAAGACTGTACAGTAATGTAGAAATGTGTGTGCACCCATTTTGGGTCTCCCATTTGAAGGTGTTTGTGGGGCAAGTGAAGATCATGAGTTTTTCAATACCTCACAGTACTATGGGGGGGGGGCACCGCTCGGCAGAGGAATCTCTTTAAATGGGGTGTGTAAGGACAGAGACTATCCCCTAATCCAAGATGCTGCCTCCCTATATCCCACAACAATTGTGTTGAGCTGTGGGATCTATCACCACAAAGCCTTAATTTTACTACCTTAAACTACAGTATACCCAATCTATCAACATATGCGTCTAATCGATTTTTAAACATGTTTATAGACGGGCTACTAATTACTTCTATCGGCAAATTATTCCATCTCTTTACTATTCTTTGCGTAAAAAAGTTTTTGGCAACTGTTGTCTCGAACCTTCTACTTGTCAACTTACACCCGTTATTTCTAGTCCTATTACATTGAGATATTTCGAAAAAGCTATCTCTATCTATGTTATCGAACGTATTCATAATTTTGAAAACCTGGATTAGATCACCCCTTAGCCTCCGAGTCTCGAGTGTAGTCAATTTTAACTCCTTAAGACTATCCTCGTACGACTTTGACCTAAGCGACGGAATCATCTTAGTTGCTCGTCTTTGAACTCTTTCGATTTTGTCTATATCTTTGTGCATATGCGGATTCCAAAATTGGACCGCGTACTCCAAATGGGGTCTAACTAATGATTTATAAAGAGGAACTATAATATCGCGCGATTTGTACTAAAAATTCCGAGCTATAAAACCCAACACTTTGTTCGCTTTATTGACCACTGTTGTACTGTACTTTGTTTCGGTACTTTTAAATCACCAGTGACTATAATTCCTAAGTCTTTTTCCTGCTCTACGCTTAACTCTTTCCCTGACATACTATACGCAAAATTACCGTTACGCGAACCTATATGCAAAATTTTGCACTTATCGACGTTAAATCTCATTTGCCATGTGACTGACCAATTAACGATTTTATTCAGATCTTCCTGGATTTTACCTCTATCTTCGTCATTAAACGCCCTACCATCCAGCTTCGTGTCATCCGCAAACTTTGAAACTGTACTGACTAGGCCGATATCTAAATCGTTAATATATATAAGAAAAAGCAAGGGGCCCAATACAGAACCCTGAGGAACGCCACTCGCTACATTAGCCCATCACGACTCCACTCCATCAACGACCATCCTCTGTTTCCTACCTCGCAACCACTCTTCTAGCCAATTTATTACTACACCCCTGATTCCATGAGCCTTAGTTTTTTCAATGAGTCTTTTGTGCGGCACGGTGTCAAACGCTTTTTGAAAATCTAAATACACTACATCAACCGCCCGATGACTATCGTAAACGTCAACCACGCTTTGGAAAAATTCTAAAAGATTAGTTAAGCAAGATTTGTTTCGCCTAAAACCGTGCTGCGTATTTCTAACTAGTTTATGGAATTCTAAGTGTTCGACTATACGATCCCTAATTATTGATTCCAGTAGCTTACCTGGTTAGGAACCAGTGCCTGGAGTCTTGCGCAAAAGTTAATAGGATGTTAGGCTTCATAGCGCGTAATTTCGAATTTAAATCGAAGGATATTATATTGCCCCCTTTACAAGTCCCTAGTCACTGCAGAGCTGGGCACTTGCGTTTTTTTGCGCGTTTTTTTGCGGTACTGCGGTACTGCGGTACTACTACCGCACTACCAAACCGGTACCGCATAACGCAGTACCGCAAAGGATCGCTGAAAGTACAGCAGTACCGCTACCGCATTCAAATTTCCCGCGGTACTTTCCGCGGTACCGACCAACACGGTAGTACCGCAGTACCGCAGTACCGCAAAAAAACCGCAAGTGCCCAGCTCTGCAGTAGTCAGCCTCATTTAGAATATGCCGTTCAGTTTTGGTGCCCGTACTTGCGTGAGGATATTGATAGGTTAAAGGTTCATGCGTCGTGCCACGAATTTATTCCGTCATTGCGCAATAAGCCTTATGAAGATAAGATTAAAGAGTTAACCTGTATTCACTCGAAACTAGGAGTTAAGGGGGAGCTTATTGAAGTTTTCAAAATCGTTATAACATCGATAACGTAATTTTGATAATTGTTCACTTTCCGATAATAGTAATACTCGCAATAACGGATTTAAGTTTGCGTGGCAGACGTTTCTTACTAATATCGCTAAAAACTTCTTTACGTTTAAGTAATCGATAATGGAATAATCTTCCCGCGTCAGTCGTTCATTCTATCAGCGTTAATATGTTTACAGAACCGTCTTGACAGACATTTTAAAAGTATTAACGTTGTTTAATTTAAAAACAAAGTTAGCACGGAGCTCTGGTGGTGGTGCTCGAGGATGAGTCTGTTGACGATGAATGCCGCTTGTGACATGCCAGCGTGTGATGCCAGCAATAAATTATTAAAAAAAAAAAAATTAGACTAACACGAACGTAGATGTAGTTCGTAACGTAAACTAACCCACTTTTTGTTTAACTTTACCTACTTTTTTTTTTTTTTGTCTGTAACACACTTTCCTTTCATGTTTGTAGTTTGCATGGTATGACTGTGAGTTAAGACTGTGTTTGCATGGTTTGTAAGCGTTCTTATTTCACTTCTTTTCATCTTTCACCCCTCTCCTATTCTCTCCGACTATTTTTCTGACTTGTCGGCAGTGGCCGGCGGATAATGATGGTGAGTCTTTTTTCTCTTTTTCTGAATGAATGTTAACCCACGAATGATAGGTGTTGCTCCTTACTTAACCCTTTATTCTCTTCTCTTCTCTTAACCCCCTACTCTTTCATTTCTCTCGGGCTAATCTTAGAGTGGATCTTAGGGTCTTTGTTAGCCTTAGCTTCTGTAGATCTGTAGATCTACATTAGGGTGTACCATTTTTGGGTCATTTTCAAAAAGTCAAGGTCCAGGAGTCTAATGTTGTGCCAAATGATGTCCTAAACACGAATTTTACAGGCATTTTCTAATCCGACAATTTTGAATCCCCCCCACCCCCTTGAAATTTGCGCATCCCCTTTTCCTAAAAACCCCATATATCTCAAACACTATCAACTTTATCGAAAAATGTTATAGAATAAAAATGATTTAGAATCAAAAGTTCTATTAGAAATTAGAAAGTTCATCAAAATCGAAATTTACTTAATTTTTGAAATTTTCATTTATTTTTTAAAAATTTAAATTAAAAAATTTTTTTGCTTGCAGTGCCTTCTTCTTAAATAGGTGTTACCGCCACCTTTGAAGCATCACCCCAATGCAGCTTCGCGGCGATGGGCTTTGTATTTGCTAGTTATAATGCAAATCATAATTAGTTTTTATTATAACTAGCCTATACAAAGTGAGGACAACCTCAAAACTATATATATATATATATAAAATAAAGCTAAAAATTAACACTTTATCTATAGTTGTGAGGTCCCATCGTTTTTTTTTTCCTTTATTCAACACTTTCCTCAAAAAAATAAAAAGAAACAAGTTTTCTAATTAGAAATCATTGATATAAGAGCTTTTTAAACATAAAAATAAGAAAAGACAATTATGGTATATTTAATAACAAAAAAAATCAGCCTCTTCTAAATTAAAACAATCTCTGCAAATAAAAATACCTAATCTATCTGTTAATGAACTATTCTTTACTGAGTTTCATTCTTTTAAGAGTCTCTTTACTAGGATCAGGAATTAGTCTTCTATTCTCTTCCACAATTTGCAAAGACCTTGAAATTCTTCTTCATTTTGACATTTGTCATGAAAGTCTTGACCAGCTTGATTCCTCTTTCAGCGGTATCATTGACTACTCTAATAGATGAAAGAATGTTTTTTTAGTTTGTTGTAGTCATCGACCTCTTCCATGTTGATGCTGGTTTCTTTATCCATGAGTCTGGTTTTGACCCACAGCATTGAAATAAATGCCATGAAATTGGACCTACTAGCTGATGAAGCTTTGTCTTCCTTTAAAATGGGGAAAACAGGTTGCCCACATACATAATTTTCTGGAACTGGATATTTGTTTAAGGATTTTGCGATCTTATCTTTTTCATCATTACTTAGCGATCCAAAGAACTCAAAGGGACCACTTCCTCCGTCAAATACCAGTAATGATTGGCAAAAGATTTCAAAGCAGCATTTGCAACTTCCCTATCTTCCTTCTTGTAATTCACCAAATCATGATAAAACTTCAGATCATTAGCTGGACTATCTAGTGAATTAGAACATAAAAGCCAGTATTTTCCATAAATTAATGCATTAAATAGACACATTCTCTTTAATTTCTAGATCAATGATTCATCATATGATGCTTGGTGGGCAAAAGCATACATTTTATTTGTATACAAAATCATTGCCATCCACCTGGCACGGTGCATTGCACCAGGTTTCAGCCAATGACTGTTTTCTCTGGAAACCTCTCCTAAAAGCATTAAAGTTGTTTCAGCAACTTCCTTATAGTCATCACGTGGAAAGCAGTCAGATTTTCTTAAACATTGGGTCATAAATTCTACACATTCTTCCTTAGGCCTCTTTGATACCTTGATTTAACATCAAGAACATTGTATGTAGATTTCGTATTAATTTTTCTTCCATTTAGACTCGCGAAATTCTTTGAATAACTCAAACTCAGGAGATTTACTTGGGCCAAAAATGGTTTCATACACAGCACACAAAACTCTCTCAGCCACATGATGGCGGCATGCTAACCAAATCAATTTCTTTGCAAAAGTTCTTCAAGTAACTTACAGGAACCTTTCATCCATCCTGAACTGGATGCAGTGGTATCAAATGATACTCCAAAGACATTTTGCTTCAAGTTCCATTTTTCAATACTTTGAAATACAGAAGTGGCTTGAGACAATCCAGTGGAATCATCTATTATAGAAACTGCTAAAAGTTTTTCTACATTTGGGTATCCAGTTAACAAGTATTGCAAGGCGGTCTTCTTGTTCTGAACATGATTTAGTAAGCAGCTTGCTATCCCAATGTACTAGGCAGTGATCAGGAGGAGTAAAATCCTTGATGCAAGTTTCATATTTTCGTTTTCTTGTCTTTCGAGCGGCTCTTGCAGATGTGGTCCTGGAGAGAGACAGTTTTTTCAATATCCTTGCCACACCTAATGGCTACTGCAGCAGCAAAAACAGTCCGTTGTCCAATAGAGAGATTAAGTCTGTCTGCAGTGGAGGAAACCAATGGCGAGGCAAGAATATTTTTGGGGCTGGAAGCATTTGAAGGTCCTGCTGTAGGTTCTGTCGGAAACTCTTCATAGCTGTCTGTCTCAGACTGGTCGTGCTAGAAAGAAGGGTCTCTGATGTTCTGGCTGTAGCACTCACTTGCTTCACTGATTTATGTTTCTCTTTGCGTTTCTTCTCTTCTCTAATCTATGTACTTGCGCTGTACTTTTGATGCATAATCTGCATCTAGCAAACCTAAACATGTTTCTCGTTTTGTTCTTTGATCTTCTAAGAATGAAATATCATATGCTTTCTGAGGCTCAGTTCTCATGCGGTCTTTTTGGATTAATTCAACGGCATTTTGAGAAGAGATGTCAAAAAGGGAATCCATAATTTTCATGAAATTAGAGAGTTCATTTTCAAAGCTTGCTCTTTTTTTGTGCTTGATTAAATTATTATGCATTTCTTCTAGATTTAACAGCATCTTCCTGCCTTTAGGGTTTTTACTAATATCTATAGTAGGAATGCATGCTTTTTGCCATATTATTAGTAGCTTCTGTAGAACTTCATTAACAGTAGAATCTTTTGTAACTTTTGGACCCTTATACTGCATTCTCCGTAAATAAATAAATGGCTTAGAACATCTTTATTGGATGGTAAAACAATTTTAGATGAACTCATAATATCAGCCTGCAAGCGACCAAGAATAAAGTCATGCTGTTTTGTAGCTGTTTGACTCATTTTTTATTTATTTTTCAAATAAAGCAGTCTGAAAAGAAACAATAAGAGTAAAACAATGCTTGTTTATTAAAATTCAATGTAAAAAAAGGATTTTAAATTTGGATTATACTCACAATATACTCATAAATAATGTAACTTAAGCACCTTATTTTATATTAATACAATAAGGTGCTCTTGGACAAAAGAAAATGAAAATTTTCAAAATTACGTAAATTTCTATCTTAATGAACTTTTCTAATAGAACGTTTGATTCTAAATCATTTTTATTCTATAACATTTTTCGATAAAGTTGATAGTATTTTAGATATATGGGGTTTTTAGGAAAAGGGGATGGGCAAAATTTCAAGGGGGGTGGGGGGATTCAAAATTTGTTGGATTAGAAAATGCTTGTTAAATTCGTGTTTAGGACATCATTTGGCACAACATTAGACTCCTGGACCTTGACTTTTTGAAAATGACCCAAAAATGGTACACCCTAATCTACATAATCTACATGATCATCAAACTCCAACTCTGTTATATCGTCATTTTGTACCGTGGGTGTAAAGGGAGCATTCTCATTTTCAGATGGCAATTGTTGGTCTCTTAAAAATATTTGGAGATTATGTTTCACATAAGTTAACTTCATAGCACTACCAGCCTGTTTCGTTTGATGGTGTGAGTCGTGCCAAATGAAGAGAATGTCCTCTCTGTAGCTGCTGGAAGTTGCAGTAATGCAATGCCAATCTTAGCTAAAGAACTAGAGCTGTATACTCCTGCCCACCAAATCCAACCCTCGCAGTTGGCAACAGCATCCCATACAAGCTTTCTACCAAACAGCTGCCCTTGTCCAAGCTTATATTGAGCCAACTCTGCTATAACTTTACCATTATTTATTTGAAGGTGTTTGGCGAGATCATTGATGACTTCCATTGCATCAATTTCTTCTGATGTCTCCAAAGACATGCCTTTGTATTTAGGGTCCAGGAGATTTGCAGCATAGTGAATCGGCCGCAAAGAGAATGACTTTCGATGCTCGACATAATCTTTCACTTTTATTTCTTCACCTTTAAGAAATGGGGAATTTACAAGCAATTGGTCTGTCTTTTCTTTAATCTCCTGAAATGCTGCAGGAACGTGACTAAGCATGGGAATGTCTCCTTCTAGCTTGGTTATCCATTTGGCAATGGGCTGCAGAATTTCTGACAACTTCTGTACTCGTACCCAAAAAACATCATCATCCATTATCATTTTTTTTACAGCTGCTGGTATAATATCACGTGCATTCTCATCAACGGCTAACCTTTGAAGTCCAAATTGTGCTTTGAACACACTTTCTAAGCATCTCAACGAAGAATTCCACCTTGTTTGAACTGGCAAAAGAAGAGCACCTTGGTGGTGCTTGCGATAAAGTGCGAGTAAAATATGGCTTCTATTTATTGTGTTAACAATATTCTTTGCTGAATCAAGAATAGTTTGAGCTGTTTTCAACTTTAGTATATCACCCGCCAAGAGATTGAGGCAGTGGGCAGCGCAACCATAACAATGGTTATGACTGTATGTCTCTTTGGCCTTGAGAAGTTCCCACATGGCGACCATATTTTTGCCATTGTCAGATACTAATCCCACAAATTTATGTGATCCAATTTCATCAAGAACATCTCCAACCAAATCACACATATTTTGAGCAGTGTGCCTCTCAGTTCCTGTAGCCACAGATTTGTAAAAAATTGGTGCGGGTGTTGTCACTACAAGATTTACTACTGCTTCATTTCGTACGTTGGTCCATCCATCCAACTGGACACCTAGAACTGTAAGGACTTTATGTGACACGTTTCAAAATTTTGTAATGAACATTTTTTAGAAAAATTTCTCATTAGAATTTAGAAATCATGAGCTTCCACAATATTAAAAAAATTTACCTAAACTTGGACTTTGTACAAAGTCAATATTTATTGGGCTTCTGTCACATGTTTCTGTCAAACTGCTTGAAGGACGGGTACCACTGCTTCCAGGTGTATCTTAAAAGTTATATTATGGAATTATTATCAATCAAAGGAAA